>JANHGB010040277.1:0-41374 GCA_026283785.1 Coracopsis vasa | reverse complement strand
CTGCTGCTCTGCACTCTTAATTATCCACAAGGAGAAAAGTGCTTGCGGTGACCAGGGCATGGCTGCAGTAAATGTTATCCTTCCAGGTGTAAAAGAGGTCAGACCGCAGTGAAAGAGGAAGAAAAATAAACGAAAAGGATGACAAAAAACTGTAGAGGTAAAATAGAATGAAAAATATAGGGGCAAAATTTCACCACTAACAATGCTGACCAATTCAACTCTTCACTAGTAGCGTACCATTCATTTACACTGTCTGCATTAAATTTATCATCTCTGGGCTAGCTGGAAAATGGAGGTCAAATTTCATTTTGGCCTGCAACTTGATAAAAATGACCTGCAAAAGGTAGATGACAGGCTGTTATTTTATGCACTGGAGAATTGCAAAGATCCGATCCTATCTCCTGCGTGTCCTCTTTTCTCTGCATGTCTGATGCTAGCTCCTATCCATAATGTCTCACTGGCAAGTGCCCTGATTTGTTGGATGGCTGGTCAAGGTTTAGAACAAGAGCGATCTGTTTGGAGCTGGCAATCGCAGTCAGCGTGGGTTGACGAGGCACCTTTTGCCATCTGAAATCTCCACTGAGTCACTAACAAGTCATAAAAATACCAAGTGCATTGATGTGACAGTCAAACAAACTACTTGTTATAGTTCATTTCATCTCCAAAGCAGTCTATTAATAGTAATTAATGATTCCTCAGCAGTTGTATTCACCGTGTCTCAATAACTTTCAGGAGGCAGGAAAAGCCCTGTTAAAATGATTGTGTGCTAACAGAACTTGTGGATAGCAGAAGGGTGTAAAAGTTAAACTCTGTACGGGAGGGAAAAAAACCTCAAACAAGCTTTTCTATTGCACTTGGAGTATTTTGGGATCTACAGCAAATAGAGACTGTAAAGGATTAGTCTGGGATTAAGAATCCTTTAAACTTAGGAAGTGCTTAACCTTCACTGTGTCTGCTTCTTCTGCTGTTTGCAATATTGCTCTGCCACTTTCGCAGGGGAACTCGTAGCAGAGCGGTAGTGCTGCAATGCAGCCCTCTCCACGTTGGGTCTTTTATGATTCAGTACTACTTTTGATTTGCTTTGTAAAGATCATTGCAAGGGCTTATCTTGTGTAATTGTTTTACTGCCATCTGCATTACAGTATAATTACCTTTCAAAAATGGTAGATCTCTTTTGCTAATGTTTAAAGGCAAATAATAGGCAGCTAAATTGCAAGGTCTTGGGATGTAGCAGCACACAGGCAGTAATAAAATGTATGCTATATTTACAGCATATACTTCTGTCTCTCCCATTCGTTCTGCTTTGCTTTTATTTCTTTGTTTCTTTTTTACCTTCCCCACCTCCTACGAATGGTTGGTGGTGATTATGGGTTTTTCTCTTCTTCGTATTTTTTCCCCTTGCCTGTCCTCTTTTTATGTAGAGTTAATCATAACTCGTGAGGGGTTTTTTTTAGCATTTGTTCTGATCCTTATCTGATAGCTGTCCTACAGTTCAGGAAGGATGGATATTCTGGTGTTTTCCTTAACTATAGTGACAAACACAAATATGGCAAATAAATTTAATACAGGTTGAACTAAATAAAAGAAGTCTTAAAAAAAAAAAAGAAAGATGTACCTATTCCTTATAAATAATCACTACTAGCTTTTATAAGTTTTAAGATGTATAACTACAATTGTAGATCTATCTGTCTGTTTTCTGCTTGTAGCCTCTGAATACCCTTAGGTTCATATGATAAACTACTTGTCTGATAATATCTTTCAAGTTTTCTGTTCCCTGCAATTATTATATCAGAAATTACAGGAGGTGGCTTTAGTTACATGTGAACGCCTATTCCCTGCCTGCTGCTGTAAATCCTGTATTACCTGAAAGGTTAGAATATGGAGGTGAGGACACTAAAAACGCGTCCAGAAAATGTAGATGACAGGAAAAAAAGAAAATACAGCGACAGAGGGGAAGTACCGTAGATAAAATGATAAGGCAGAGAAATAAAGCATGACAAGACCATGATAGTTTGCATAAGTAATGAGAATTGAATCTGTGGTTTTTAAATTGCTGTTTAAATTCCTATTTGCATGTTTATCAGAAATCTCCTTTGCTTAAGTAAAACTGGCCTATATGCATTTGTAAAATCCATGTATAGCTCTGATTTTGTTAAATGGAGGAATCTGATCCACTTAGAAAGCTGCATGTGTATGATTCTGTTTTAATAGTGGCAGTGTGCACAGGTCAGTGGTAGCTCTTTCAGATGGGCTCCATGATGGGTCCCTTTTTTCCCTAATTTAAACAGGGAAATGTATCACCTTCATTAGAAGCAGGATTGAGTCCTGAGTGACTTGTAGAGAACCCCAGGCAATAAGCCCACATGTCCTTGAGCCTTCTAGAGCTTTGTAGTCCTCTGATGTTTAGATACTGGTAGGGGAAGCCCCTTCTCCAGTGCTTTGAGCACCTTTTGTCAGGGTTTATTGGCCTCAGCTCCCAGGTCAGAGGTGCTTAGAGGATTCAGTAGTGGTTTTGTGTCTTCCATGCCATTATCCTTCCTGGTTACCTGTGGTTAATTGCACTGGCCACTGGAAGCCCCTGATGCCTCAGATAAGTGCAAGTTCAGGACCATAATTTTGGTACTTTAAAAAATTGCACTTTTAATGATGGAATACTGGACTGGTTCACCTCTGCAATTCATACACACGAGAATTTGGCTTCCTCTGTGTGTGTTCCCTGTATGCTTGTGACTGCAAGGAAACCTGTGTGCTTGGATAACTGCACCTTCCACGCGTGTCCCACCCATCCCCTGCGGGCTCCCAGCCTGTTCTCCTAGGGCCTGCTGGCTGGTGGGCAAAGTGTGGTGGCACCTCTGGGAGGTAGAGTTGAGCATCACCCCAAAAGACACTGAATGAATGCCTCAGAGGGTCCTGATCACCTGATAGTCATTAGCAGCACTATCAGGAGATGGAGAAACTCTGTGGTGAGCAAGAGGTAACAAATGTGCTTCTGAATAGGCTCTCCAGCATGTAGAAACCCAGAGCAGGCAAGGGCAGCCTGTTCCTCCTCTTCTGGAGCCACACTGGGAAATGTCTCCTGCTGGACTGCACAGTCCTTTGAAGGCTACAGCAGCTTGTGGGGAATGGAGCCACTGCAGATCGAGTCATGTGCCTGCCCTTATATGCATTCTTACGGCATCTCTGAAACAGATGCAAATTGAATTTCAAACAAAAGATATCACCACGGCTGCTACAGTGGTGAATGACCTAGTCTTTGAAAACTGACACTGCCATACACATTTGCAGGTGTACACCCTGCACTGATAGGCTTTGGGTACGATGTGCAATTCCTGGCAGAAAAGTAATCATTGAGGAGCTGCTGTTAAAACATAAAAATCTTCTTTTCCTCTTTCTCAAAATGCTTATATGCATTTTTTGTCAATAGATATTTTTAGTTAGGGAATCAAAGGAAGCGTACTTGCCTTTTTCACATATGCAACCTCTTTAATTAATCTATATATCTCTCCTGAAATTCTGTTTTCTAATATACTGGTACTATGGAAAAGTCGTATGTCTAATTTACATGTCCAAATTAGTTTCAACTTAGTTATATTGAATGATAATAGATTTCTTTTTCATATAATTAATGTTGTCTGCAAACGTAACGTGGATTAAATTTATCATTGTAAAGATCTTAAGATTTTAATATTTTTGCAGAGGCATAAATACAGTGTAGCTATAATTATTTCATTATGTATGTATAAAAATAGGATACGGGGAAAAGTGCATGCTTTCCTTCACTGATTACTCTTAATGTCTCCCAAATTTCCTGATTTACAATATTCTCCAAGGATGTAGATTTTTCTAATTGAAGTACAGTAATTTGCATATTTTTAGACCTTGTGACACAGTTAATTGATATGTCATTACTTATACGGCACTGAATATATTTTATACATTCACTGCAGAGCAGGCTTTAACTTGAGATGCAGTGGCACTTTGCAAAGAACTCGAAACTATTGCATATGGTTTAATCTTTTCCTTTCCTTCCTCACCCTTTCTTTATAAAGGCTAAGCAAAAATGGATGATGTAGTAATTGGTGGTGTTCCTGTTCAAATGTACTCGTTAAAATAATGTTACTGTGTAAATGACAGGATGAGAAAAGTAAGAGCAAGTAAACAAAGAAGGGAAGAATAATGGGAGAGACAAGGACAAAGAAGATAAGGTTAAGGCTGGGGGGGGTGCTAAATGTCAATAGTATCAGTGCTGGGTGTTTGAAAACCAAATTGTTCTGTTTCCTCTTGCGCTATTCAGTATAAACTTGTTAAATGTTCACTGTGTCTAGGAATATTTTAAATGGGTCTTTTAAATTTAGGAGGACTATATTTATCATGGATGCTAGCAATGCGCCTCATAGTGCTCCAATATTCAACAAGGGGCAGAGTTTTTCTAGTGGCAGCATATTTATTTCTCCTGGTACATACCTCCACAGAACTGAAGGCTTTAGATCTTCATTTGCTAACCAGAAAGGTGGCTCACTCATGTAAAAAGGACTGAAGGGAGTGTAAGTTTATTTTTCCAGGGTTCTGGTTAGAGGTATGGCTCATTGGCAATGGCATCCTCATCTCTTTTGGATTTATTATTAACATTGACCATTACTTACACAGTGGTAAGGGTGAATGCGAGGCTGTACTGCAGGATAAGAAGATAGGATTCCTCTCCTTGCTGCATAGAGAACACAGGCTGTATTGTAGCAGGTGAAGGTGAACAGCAATGGAGAGATGGAAAGAATTGGGTTGTACTGGATTTGGTCACAGCTGTGAATTAGGAGTGATGCTGCTTCTCTAGCTCATCTCCTTAGAGCAAGGCTTACGTACTCTGTAGTCAGACAGTGTCTGAAGGTGCAGCAAGGAGCAGGATGGTGCAAGTTCATGCGGTGGATGCCATGCATTCCTGTGCACCTGGCTGAACCTCAGGTGAATTGCTTTTCTTCTTGGCCCTGCAATGTATGTGATGCTCAAAATGTATGACTTATGCCCATGTTAATGCCACCTGCATTTTGCCCCGTGGGAATTGCACTGTGAGTTGCTTATGAGCTTTGTTATTTAAGGAATGTCTTATATGCTCTTTTTTCTGTTTTGGGAGGGTAAGGTTGGGTGTGAGAGCAGAAGGTGCCGCTGGAGTGAGAGTTACTAAGGGAAGCTATTTCATTTTCTTAAGAAGTGTGATATCTTGGCAGGAGTTTCTTCTAAAGCAGCAATAAAAAATAAATATAAAACCACCGAGCACATCTTTTAAAACACTTGTACACTAAAGGCTTCTCACTTCCAGATACTTCCTGTTGAATCAAGCTCTAGAGACAAGTATGAATTCAGAGTCCTGGCTACAAAAGTAGAATTTACTCTCATATCAACTTCCTAATTTTTTTTTACCCCCTCCAACAGAAGGGGTGAGGAAAGGGGAAAAGTGCCAAAAGTTATTCCTGTTTCTCACTCTGAATTTGGGGTTCCTGCTCTGATCTCAGACCAGAACACTCAAGCAGCTGCAGGAGGTGAAAATGACGATAGAGCAGCAGCTCAGGAATGTATAAAGGGAGCTCTGCTCTGCCCAAGTTAGCTTTTCATTTTGATCTGATTTTGCTGCAGCCCCAAGCCTGCCTGAACTCTCTCTCTGCAAATAGAGGTGGACCATTTTCCTGTCATAAGGGCACATTTTACTGCTGTGTGACAAAAACACATTTAGGGAATTGGGGAAACCAAAGCTGTTGACATTGAGGGAATTTTCATTTGGCATATTGTGTGGTTTGTTTGATGTTTTTTTTTTATTTAAACAAGCTGTGGTGGGTATCTCCAGGTAACAAACATTAAATAGTAAAAAGCCTTTATTCTTACAGAATCATAGTGTGGCAAAAGGGTTAGTTTTCTTAGGACAGCATTAACTTCACGTGCTTTTAACAATCTATGAAACAGCTGTTTATTATAAGCCAACTGTTTAAACACTATGTCATTGGGGAGGGAGAGAGAGGGGCATCTCTAGACATATCTGCCACCGGTCTTTGGTGCCAGACTGAGGATGTGACAAATGATGTATGTGAGAAAACAAGCAAAAGAATTCAGGAGATTATGCTGTACTGCAATAATAGCTTTTTCTGAAGATGCAGTTTCCGGATGGTCTGAACATAGGATAGTTAGAAGTGATTTCTTTCTTCTGTTAAAGGTAAATTTTACACCAAGAATAAAATAAAAATATGCAATATTTTCAATTTTTATTTCTGCCATTTTTAAAATGGTCCCATTTTCTGCTTGAACTTTTTAGTAGTGATCCAGAAAAGAAGTGTAACATTTATAAGTATTAAAATATAATCTGCTTTGTATGATTAATAATAATTAATAAAGACATTCCTTGATGATTATATGAAATGAGGTGATTGATTTTGCACTGGAGAGCATCTTTCGTTACAGGGTATTTTGAACTACCCTGAGAAAAGATGTTTAAAATGAAAATATGCAGCACTTAGAGAAATATTTTATCAGTTCAAAACAGTTCTAAGCATCAATAAATTTATACTATAAACCACTAATTCTTGAAGAGCAACATGAAGCCTGTGGATGTTTTTACATCGCCGCGTTTCTCACTTTGCTGGTTGTGCAACTCTCAGGTTTTACTGCCCTTGAAAAAGAGCTGCACTTAGGCATCGATTGTGTACATACAGAGTGCTGTAATTTCATAGACGAGTACATAAGGTGCTGCTGTGTTACAGCTGAGCAGTGCATGTGCGAGTGGTGCTAATCTCCTGCTCTTTGGGAAGATCTCTGAAGGTTACTGTGCAAATACTAACAACCTGTAGGCTTTTGCTTAGTTAATGGGAAAGGAAATCTGTTAACACTTGTCTTTCCAAGGAAAGAACTCACATTTTGCTTTTCCATGTTTTGCTGTAATGTTCACAGATCTCTTGTTAACCTTTTTGCAGTTTCCTTTTCAAGAGCTTCGCTGCAGGTTCCTCTATCTCTGAGCTAATGTTTCCTCCCTCTGAGACAAGAGTGCCTCGTAACCTGCCTAGGGGAGAGATCCTTTGTGCGTCACTGAGGTGCTGCTCTTTCTGGGATAGTGCTTCCTAGCTTCAAGTGTTTGCAGGTCCATCAGGAAGGGATGTAGAGGTTAACTTCTTCAAGTGAAACTTCAAAGGAATTTTAAGAGGGCAGAGCGTAATTACCTGAGCTGAATGCCAAGACACAGGTTGAATTCCCACTCTTGAGAATTTCCTATCAAAAATACTAGCCTGGATAAATCCTGGCCCTTTAGGAGCCAGTGGTAATTGTCCCCTGGATTTTGTCCTGCGAATCACCTTCAGCTTCATCTAAGTCACGGCTGGACTTACAGTCCTTAACTGTGCAAAGCTGCTGGTGTCTTCAGGGTGAGCTGTGTATAAATTTGAGGTATGATGTGCACGTAACTGATATCCAAATGAGGATGAGGAACAGCTTGTGTGCAGCTGGAAAAAGGATGAGGAAACATGCACTGGGAAGTAATGCTAGCTGCAAATTAGGGGTGGCAGCTTTTTGGTCCGGCAGGCAGAAGCACAAAGAAATCCAGGGGCTGGAATTTGAAGTTAGTCAAATTCAACTTTCAGTAACACACATTTATTGTAAGGTGAGGACAGTTAAACGTTGTGTTTACAGTGAGGTGCAGAGAGGGACTTGCCATGGCTCATGCTTTTTGAGATGAAGTTGAATGCCCTTTCGGGAGAAGTTACTTTCATGTGTTGGAGAGTTTGTGTGGTGCTTTGGAGTCACGGTGAGGGACGGGTGTGTGTTGTCCTTCACCTTTGTGCTCAGGGCATCTCTTACCCTTTTTTCTTTGCATGCTGGGGGCAGAACTGGGTTGCCTTTGCTGCTTTCAGCACATCCATCACCCTTCAAGTTCCAGATCAGGAAAGTGAGTATAATGAAGTCTTGTATGTCAGGACTCCAGCAAGTCACCTGCAAAGACAAGGATTATTTTTTTCCCTCCCACAATTAACTGGATTTATTCTTTATATAGTAAAAAAAAGCCTGGTGCATTCCACACTTGAAAGTGGGGCTCTGAAACATGGGGGTACCAATGCTCTCTCTTGAGTGTTGTTATTTGTGATTGACTGACATGGACATAGTCTGGTTTATCGTCATATGGAGATGGGAAGAAGTCCGTCAGGCTGGACGCATGTGAATGTGTGGTCATACTCCTTGGGTTATTTTAATACTGCCAGCATCTTACACGATTTCCTCCTATTTGCAGGGTCTTTGGTATTTGATGGAGCTTTAGTTCCTATCTGTTGAGTGTTTAACTCTGGTCATCTAAGAGCTACTGTTGTAATTTAACTGAAATTTTGGATTGAATGTAGAGCATCTGTATGAAATGTGATAGCCTGTGGTGTAACAGAGATTGTATGGCATAATCTCGTGGTCTGTTCTGTCTAGAAACTGTGAAAACTATATCCCTTCGCTGTTATTGTCCAGATATTTTGATGAACAGATTTCAGTCAAATCTCTTACAGAGTTGGAATGACAGGTAAATCTTTGTGCTCTTCAGGCATTAAGTATTTGTGTTGTTAACTGGTCTATAGGTATAAACCTCTTGAAGTACTTTCAGAGAGGCTGTGACCCCATGTATGTATCATACATACATACACACATGCACGTGGGCACGCCACTTTGGCGTGATCTTTGTTAACAGAGAAGCAAGTGGAAAGACCAGGACAGTTTCTCAAGTGAGTGCAGGAAACTACAGGGGAAGAAACTGTTTATACCTGCTGGTCCTGTGCTAGATTTACCAATGTGAATGATCACTGGAGACCCTTACACCGTAAAGGCAAACTTTGCCTTTTTTTGAGCCCTCTCACAATGTTGGCTTTCAAAGGTTAAAAAATAAAGGTCAAACCTTAAAGACTAAGAGGAGAGTGTTTACTACCAGGGTAGGTACATCACTAGGTGCTTATCTATCTTTTGAGTTGCTAACAGATGTTCTATCCGTCCTACTGGATGAAATAATGAAGTCTTTGTTTATTCTCATACACATAAACACTCTAATACAAATCAGTTGTCCTAAAAGCCAATATTCCTGATGCTTTTTTTCCCCATACTATTAGAATTGCCGAAAATCTGAAAGTAATATATGTCAATGAATATAAAATATACAAACAAGTCTCTATTGAACCCCCCCCGTATTTTTCTAATCTCTGGATTGTTTTTAAAAGCATTTATTTTTATTAACTAACAAACCTGCTTTGTTGGGCAGTTCATTAACTGTAGAAAGATTTTACTATTTGCACCAAAAGTCTGTAATAAAATTCTAGTGGTATCGTTTGGAGTTGATTTTTTCATAAAGCATTATGCATCAGGTAAATAGTCTGAATGTAAATGTCTACTTTAGGCAGGGTTCATTAACGGATAGGAAAGATGCAATTTTGACTAGGAATGAAAAATAAAACAATGAACTATTTTGTGACATAAAAATAATGTAATATTTCAAACTGGCTTGTACCAAACCCTGAAGATTGTTAAATTTTAGGTTGTAGCTACTATAATTTTTATCCTACAGTGGACCAGTGTAAGCCAGAGCACAGTTTACAATATTCAGTATTATACAAGTACATAGTGCTGAACATTAGATCTTAGCCATAAAACTAAAATGCTTGCTGATTTTAAGATCTGCACTGTGAAATGGCAGCAGTTCAGGGCTCTTTCTCTGGTGAACATTTGTATAAACTGGGACTTGGTTAATTGGCTTGTAAGTTTTCATGGTGGAGATGAGGTACTGATGGGTACCAGCGTGAGGCCGTTGATCCATTTCTCCCCGGTTCTCGAATAATTATTGTTAATAGAAATTTTATCTTACATATATGTGCAGCTGTATATTCATAAGTTTCCTACCTTGTGTAGCAAGCAAGAGTAAAAATCCAGTCCTTGCCACTCTCCAGGTAGGTCCTTTGACTCAGGGCATCTCATGTCCGTGACATGTATGCAATAGACTTTTATACCAATGTTTTTTTTACAAGGAGCTGATCCGCCTGTGTTTTAAACTCAGAGAAATCTTTAATTCAGTATGAAATGCCTCTGTGCCATCTAATATCATGGCAAATGCAGCCAACGGCTAAAGATGACATTTATATGAGATTTCTAGCACATGACTGCCAGAGTAAAATAATTGGGGTAAGTGTAAACTGACTAAAGGTTTTTTTTTCCATTTGCTGCTGCACAGGAGTAGTTGGATATCCCAGAAGGTAGAATAATTTGTTCTGTGTTCTTGGTTTCCTTCTTTATGCAATTAAAGCTTAATCTCCTGTGTCGTACGTGGCAGACGGTTATCCTTGAAACTGCGAAGTAGTATTACCCTCCTTTTGCAGATGAGGAGTCTGGGGCACCTAAGATGGCTTTCTGAAAGCCATCAAGTGCTAGCACCACATGAATCCTAGGACCAGGACTGACGAGAGACGAATCCAGGAGTTCTGGCCCTTAAGCCTCTGCTCACCTTTGGTGATTCTTTCTCCATGAACTATGTGTCTCTCTCAAATACAAACTGCCTTAGTAGAGGACTGAAAACCTTGCTGATACTCCCACTCCAAACCCGTTGAGACCAAGGACTTCAGAAGCTTCTTGCAAAATGTGCTTTGTGCTGCAACCTGAGCATATGTTCAGCTTGCCTGTTGGGAAAGGATTTTCTCTAGAAATTCAGAAACTTTGATTACTTTTCTCTGAGTGGAAGAGGTGTCAAAGACAGAGGGAGGTGGACCAGGTTTAGGATGTGTCCTTCACTCTGCTGTTCAAGCGTCCTCCTACACCCAGGTGGGTTTTAGTCACCATTCTCAACATGCCATTGCTTCAGGTGAACTTGTCCTGCTGGCTGTAATATATAACAAGGGGAAACAAGGAGGAAAATAACCATTACAGCCTCCACTGTATAAATCCAGCAACTTTTATCACTGAGCCTGCTAGGCCTTTTGTTAGGGGTATCGTGCATGGACCAACATGGGTCCCAAGGAATTAGGTTGAGCCCAGGACACCTGGGTAAAAGAATACATTTCCTTTTTCCCCTGTTCTCGTCATTACTTCATAGAGCAAACCAGATCCTTGGGATCTGCTCCACTCTGTTTGGTAAAGGGCATGTTTCCTAATTTTGTTGCAACTCAGTAGTGAAGCTTGTGAAATAATAATATATATACTGAAGGCTCTGTGGGGGACTGCAGTGAAGCAGTAGTTACTACTCATAAAGTTTTTTAATAGGATGTGAGCTCCAGGATTCAAGGGAGAGAACATTAATGTCCTTTACAGAACGTCGTGGAAAATAAATACTGTGCAGCACCAATCTCTTGGCAGTTTCAAAGAATGTCTAAAGAGGATCATTATGAGACCATTTATGATGGGAACATGACTCCATTGCAAGTCTTTGGAGTCTCTGCTGGGATGTTGTTCCTACTACTTGAGATTAGGAGAGGAAAGCAATTTCAATAGAAGTCTGTGGGGACTGTGTGGCAATTACATTGCTGACAATATCAGTATGATTTTAGTGTGAGTCTCTGGAGACAATAACTTCTCAGTGAAGTGAAATGCATCATGCCCATACAAATTATATTATTGTTTGAAATAAACCAGAATAAGTTAAGGGTAAACAAGTACTGGAATAATAGGATCATTCAAATTGATGAGCCTTATGGCAACTTAGGCAGGAAATGCTACCTCCAGCTTTGCTGTGACCCACTGCTGCCTTCCTCACCCCCTGTGTGCCTGGGGTGATAGATGGGTGACAATTTCTCTTGAAACCCCATACAGAAAGACTGGTGTCTGTATGGTTGATGGCTGGTTTACAGAGGGAATTGTACAACTGGGTTGTTTTACAGAGATCCTGCTCTGCCAGTAGTGATTTGTGGGGTCTGGAAATTGCAGGAGGTGAGCTGTTAGTGGCAGCAGTCTGTCAGAAAGAGACTAAGGAAGGAGCTGGGGTTAAAACTATAGTGATGAATGAATATGGCTTTGGCCTCATGTCCATGGTGAAACAATGACTGCTGGCTAGAACCATCTGGCTTGGACAGTGGTTGGAGCCTGCTGAGCTCAGAGAAGCAGTTTCCAGGCATTGCTTTTGTGAAAGTACACCATGAGTGCCCTTGCTCTTGCTGACGTTCTGCAGAGCCTGCTCCCTAGGAGGCTATCGCAGAGCACTGCCAGTCGCTGCAGCAGTAGGGTACCAGCAAACGCAAGATACCCACGTGTCCGTTGCCACTGTCTGGGTATAGGCTGTGAAGGGAGAGCTACAGCATTTCCAGGGCTGGAGGAAGGCAGCCTGAAGCAGCCATGGTAAAGTGCAGCATTTGCATTTTATTGATTCTTACCTATTGATTCCAATGGGATGAAGTGTCTGTGAAAGAGAAGTGAGACTGTCAGGGAGACAGGAGCTCTGGCATCAGAGGCAGGCTGGCCTCGCCTGGCAAGAGCAAAATTGTATAAACAAACACCCCAGATATTTCCTAGGTCGAATCTGGGAAGACCCACGGAAAAGGAGCACTGTTCCTAGGGAGGGATGAGATTTACCGAAAGTTTAGTTTGCATTTGATCACCTCTGCAGATAAAATGGAGCAAGGCAAATATGTGAGTGTTTCGTGACAGATTGCCTTGTGCCAGCTACATTTACCAGGTGCCTTTTCCTGTAAGCTGGAGGGTGACAAAATGTAAATGTACATCTCCTCACACAGGAGGTGATTCTTGTTGGGTGACTCAGATGTGGGAATGAAGAGATACGCCATAGCCTGACCCTCAAGGTAGGAGGAAGATGTCTGAAGGGGTGCTGAATAATCCAGAACGTGTCTCAAGTGCACAGAGTCCGTGCTTTACTCAGTATGCTTTATATGAATCATTTTATTGGAAAGGCTAAGCACATACTGAGGCAAATGTGCTCAATAGGAGTATTGATCTTATTAAGGGTTTCTCTGCAGCTGTATGTATGTATAATCTCAAACAAAGCCGCTCCTCTGATTGTGGCCAGTTTATGACAGACTTGTTAAAAAATGTTCCTTCTGTGCACTATCTCTGTATGTGTTTTGGAGAGGAAGGCAGCACTGAATCATCTCTTGGGCCCTCTGGATCCTTTAAACTCTTGAATTACCCATTTATTCCTGCTTATGGATTTCCCTTGCTTACTGGTTTACAAGCTTACTGGAAGAGAAAATAATGTAAAATTTACAAACCATGGCCTTGCTTCTGTTCATATCATAGAAGCAAAAAGCAGAAAGAAAAAGTGAAATAATTTCATCCTGCTTCTTCTCACCCTCCTTTCCATGAGTGGGTGATAGAGGAGATGCTAATGAGGCAGCGTGGAGTGCTGGGGTTGCTGATCTGGTTTGCTTGAACATGACCTGATAGGACACAGCATGTGAGTGACAGCAGCAGTGGGCACCACCAGGCTGCCACAACCACCAGCCTTGCTGTGGCATGCACCAGGATCCCGAACAGACAGGGCAGGCTTGGAGGTCTGCTGGCCTGCTTCCACTGCCCTGGGTTGTGCGGGATTAGGATGGGACAGCTCTGCTGCCTCCCTCTCTGCCCAGCTCTGTCCCCTGCCTGGGGACACCCCATGGTGTCTGCTTCCATCCTGTCTCTGCATCCTAGAAATGCCAATTAGCATCCAACCCAGCTTTGCCTCCCATCCTAAGTGGTGGTATCACTGAATGGTGGCATCATTTGTTTCCAGCTGCCACAGAGAAATGGGATGAGTTGTGTCTTCCATGTTGTACTCAAAGAAGTAGGCTTGGGACGCTCCTTGCTTTTACCAGCAGTGTGTTTCCCCCAGAGTCTCTTATCTGCTTGATTTTCAGCTATAAACCCAAGTGGTCCTGCTTTTTCTAAGATCATATGTAACCCAGCATCCAAGGATGAGATCCTGCCTAGGTAGTAAGATGCTCGAGTTAAGGATATGCAGATTTAAAATGCTGTTGCCTTTGATTTTGTCTTTCTTGTTATCCTGCACTCACTTTGGATGCTCTTAAATCACAGTGGCTTTTTGCTTAACCTATTGAAAGAAAACAGTAGCCCCATCGTTAAGTTTAAATGCAAGATGCAATTAAAAGCTCAGATCTCTGATGTGGCACTTTAAAAATCCCTCTGTAGATGGAAGGAGGTTTCTTTTCCATTGGGAACTTTGCATTATTTAGTAGATTTGCCTTGCAGGACAGATCGTTTCAAGGCTTTACAATTATATAGAGGATCAAACATTTCTATGACCTGAACTAAAGCAAAATAATCACCAGCTCCACGAAACTTTGAGGTTTCCTGGACAGGCTTTTTTCTTTCCTTACCTTCTGGTCCCTAAGCAGATTCTTTTTACTAAACCCTCTTTATTTGACACATTTTTTCTTCCTGGAGTGCATCTTCGATCTGGTTCCCTGGTGAAGTGGTTTAGACAACTCAAAGAGGCTATTCCACTGCCTCGTATTGTGAGCATCCAGGTGTCTGCACCCCAAACTCTGGCTCCCAGAAACCAGAGAACCTTTTTTTTGTTCACGTAAGAAAACCAGTTAGTTTCGCCATGTGCTGTTTGTATTTTTTGGTTACTCATCAATGTCTCTCCTTTAGAACAAACTGTAAAGTGTAGAGCTTTCTTGCTTTAATCCTTTATTCTTCTTTGGTTGGTTTGTTGCTGGCCTCTGTCTTGCCAGCTGAGCAGCGCTTCTCTAATACTTCTTCAGTCTTGTTGAAAGCATCATGTACTCTTCAGTGCTTGTATTGGTCCCCAGGGTGAAGAGGTGCACGCAAAGCAGACACTGGAAAAATAGGTTATTTCTGGGGGAGCACAGCATTATGCATTTTGCATCTCCTTTAATACAAAGAACATTTTGGCATACACTGAACTGGTTTGAAAAAGAATATTCATACCGAACAAAAAGGTTTCATTTCTGCAGTGACTTCCCCAAAGTGGTGGTTCTTTATAAAGTACTTCTCCCCACAGTTTCTTTCAGTGGAATTCTGAATGCTGGCAGCCAGCTGCAGGCTCTGGTGGTGGGGTGCTGCCTGAGCTGGGGCGGGCTTGGTGGCAGCCTCACATCCACGAGCCGTAAATGATGTATGAAATGCAAAATCCTCCCTTGCCCTGCACGCAGGGAGGAGGAGGCAGTGCTCTGCTGCCGCTGGGTCTCTGCTCTCTTAGCTGAAACTCCTCAGCACAGAATCATTAAAAAATAAACACAACAATAAAGAAGAAGAAATGACAGCTGGAAGACGTTGCAAAACTGCCGAACAAACAAATGGGAGAGCCAGTTAAGGCCACCTACCACTGCTCGTGGCTGGCTGCACAAAATGACTGCCAGGCACACTCCCTTCTTCTCTGACTTGATTCTTTTTATTTTCCTGAGGAACTGTGCTTCATATCAGCCATAGCACCTGGTTGAACCTGTCTATTTATCTTTTCTTTTAATTAAGAAATAATGTCAGTGGGATGAAAATAAAACCTGACAGGATGAAAATCTCCTACTGTATTATAAAAACAATGTGAAGGTGAAACTGAGATGTTTATTTTTGAAAGCAAGAAATCATCTTCTAGTGGCAAGATCCTATTACTGGGAGCTTGTTGTTGTTATATTAATGAATGAGAAATACATACGATGAAGTGAACAGCGGGAGATCTGACCAGACAACCAGAAACTAAGCTTCTCACATAAGCAATGGTGCAACTGAGGCTAGTGTTGGCTGCTATTTTAGGACAGCCTGGCTCAGAGAGGATTCTGTTCTGAGTTAACTGGCCTGAAGAACTGCCACAGACCGCTGGTAAGTGCTGGGAGGGATATCAGGTCCTTAATGCTCTTAACTCCCATTGACGGTAGTGGAACTGATGATGGATAAGAAGGCAGAGGGGACATCTGTAAGGCCTCTGGAGTGGAACAGAGAGATGTGGTTCAGGCACACACGGTGTCACGCATGCAGGCTTCCTTGGTGTTGCCTGCAAAGGGCTGGTCACTTGACAATGGGAACCAAAACCTACCAGCCTCCTGGGAAGAAACACGTCTGCATAGTCATTGGCTTACTGCAATGAGAGATGCAGAGGAAAAGCAATTTTTTCCTTAATTTTGCCTTTCAGACTATTTACTCACAGCTGCAGGGAAGGGTCTCAATTCACCCAAGATCTACAGCCTTTGCTCTCTCCTCAAAGCACCTTTCTTTGGACAGATTGACCTGGACTGGCTTTCTTCCTTTAGAGAACAGCTGAAATAAACATCTCCCATTCTGCAGTGTAGCTGAGTGGTCAGAAGGTTTGACCATGGTGAGACATTGGAGGGTTTGGATTGCCTTTTGTTTCTTGTAGGGCTTCCCACCAGTATGCCCGCTTTGAGGAGTGCGTCTGTGGGCTGCAGGTGGGCTTTGAGGGGCAGTGGGAAGCAAGCAAGAGATCTTCCAAAGCCTTCTCACCCCAGCGAGCTGAAGCGCTTCCCAAAACTTGGCCAGAGCTGGGGAGCCAGCCAGTGTGGCATAAAGACGGGCAATGATTAGAGCAGCTGCATAGGGAACCGTGTGTTCTTGCTCCCAGGAATATGTCTGCATTTCTAATTTAAATCACTCTCAGATACAATGAAGAACAAAGTATTTTGATCAGAGTTAGCAATGACCTATTTAACATTTAAACTGGTTGGCACTTATTTCAGCTCATTTATGAGTCCTTAATGAGTTTAATGAGTTCTCTTGGATGTCAGCATTTACTACTAGTGTAGCTTTATGGCCCTGCATTCCTGAGATGTGAGTGGCTGGTTCTGTGACCTTGGGCAGTGCCTTGAGTGTAGTCGTGCCTCAGTTTCCCATAAAGAGGATGATGCAAGACACCTTTCATGGCTGCTTGCACGACGAACTACACGGGACAATTACATTTGTATTGTACAATGTTTCTGTAGGACCTCTAAATGATGCTATTTTAAAAAATGATAGATGGTGGTGAGCAAATGCAGCATAACATTGCAGGGACACACATATATATGTATGGTATTGTCTTAAAGAAGACAGAAAAATAGCAGTGTCTGTTAGTCAAAGTGATGCAGTCCCAGGACACCACAGCAATTATTTCGTTTGTATTAATCCCTCCCCATGTGAGAACCCATACCTGCTTTCCAGATTTTCAAACACATAAGCAATTTTTTAATTGATGCTTAGCCTGAATGTATCTAATGTCAGCCAACTGTTGTTAATAGGAGCTATTATAATGTGAAAATGCTGATATTTTAAATGTAGTTGGTCAGTCCCAGCAGGACTATACATTCAGGCCTCTTCTGCAAGGTTATATTAGTCATTTGACACTGGTGCTGTATTTATGCTGTCAGATCCATGCCAGCTATTGAAACTTGACAACTAATCTGGATAAGACTGATTGGAATTGATAAACCCTCTTTTATTTTGGGGCAAAAATTGGAAGTGGCTGCTAGTCCAAATAGAATCTCTTATCTAGCATGGCACGATGGCACTTAATGAAAAACACTCAAACAAATCTACTCTTCGGTTGCCCTGAAGATAGAGAGTTGCAGAGCTGGATGCAATTCAAATCAGTAGTTCTTTATTTTGCATAACTTTGGGGCATGTCAAGACGTTTCATCAGTACCTGATGTCATTAACTCTGACGGCCACCACCTAAATGTCTTGCTCCTCACGTGTATGAACCATTATATTATTAGAGGAATGTTTGGAAGATAAGAAAATACATTTGTTTGTTTCGTATTCTTTGCATATGCTAATGATGACACCTTAAGTTATTAGGACTGAGATGTGCTTTAAATTTGAATGTCGTTTTGCCCTGTATAAAAAGCATTACCTTGGGCTTGCAGTATAACAGCGACTTCAGCGTTGAAACTGTATTTGTTTAGAAACACTGGCTGTATTTTCATGCAGTACCCCAAAACAAGCTAAAAAGCTGCAGAAAAGGTGGTGTACCTTGTTGGGCCAGCTCCTCTACTTCTTGCATTACCATTGAGTTACGGCCACACTAAGAAGCCACTGTGAAGTTTAATCTGAGCCTAACACTGTGACAACATGTCTAGATGACCGTGGCAGTGGGTTTGGCCTTGCTGCCTTATCGTACAGGCAGAGCTAGTGCCGACATGTCTGTCCCTGCCACGTGAATGGTTCCTGGGGAGCATGGAAGTCCCAGAGATCAGAATCCAACTCGAGCTCTGTTGGCAGTTTTAAAAATAGGAGAGATATCAGCAAGGCTTGACAGTGTCACCTTCAGCCCCTTCATGGCTGTGTGGCACTGCGGTATGTGTGATGCTGTGGGGCTGGGTTGCATTTTCCAAGCAGCCCTCCTATTTTGAAGACTGTGTGCCCAACCTTGTAGGGGAACAGGTTTTTACAGGCTTGGCTTTGTTTTCGTTTTGGCTTTCTAGTGTGATTTCCATCATTCTCCAGTGCCTATACATCAGCCTATCCTGATGTATTTGAGGCATTATTTCCTCTTATATATATAGATAATTTAAGGCGTTGCCTCGGGTGCTGTCATGTGGTGAAATGCTCAGAGGACTAACTTCCCACTAGTTGTGAGCCTGCTCTCCTGGCCATGCCTATGTTGTTCTGGTAGCAGCAAACTTAAACAAAAGTTATTTTAATTTGCACATAAAAACTAAGCTATGGAGAGAAACTAAGCTTTTATGAGGTGATAAAGCACTGCCTCAACCCATGCTTAGTGCTTCCAAGTGGGGTGTCTCTGAAGGCATCTCAGCAGGGGTAGAACCACAGTAAGGTTCAAATGTGGGGGCAGCCAGGAGGAAACAGTAAGAGTGGGAATGCAGATGGGATTTAGGCAGACTGAGTTTAAGTTTAGGAGGGTAACTTAGCTTCTGGGATGGCCTTCGGACAGGGGAATCACCTGGGGCTGAGCAGTATGTCACATCTTTCAGCCTGTCTCATCCTTCCCTCTTCGAGACCTTCCTCACTCACAGTGACAGTTTGGCCACCGTCCCATTTCTCCACACCTTGGCAGTGAAGATGCATCTCTCACAAACTGCAGGGGAGCCATTGATGCAAATCCCTCCAGCCTGGCCCCCACCCTCTCTTTTGCCTACCAGAGTGCAAGGGTGAAAAGTTTGACAAATGGTTGTCCACCCAAAGGCTCCCAAGTTCTTTTACTCACTTCTATTTTTAGACTGATTCCCTTTGCTTTTTTTCATTGTGCTACATTTTGCCAGATTTCTGCCCAGAGGAAATTTTTATAGCTCAATTTTAAAACCCTTGCAATTGAGGATTTATCCTGGGAATGACACAATCCAACTGGAGTAGCACAAATGGCACAGCACTGAAATAAAAGGTTATCAAGACTGTAATTTATTTGTTTAGGCCACTCAGAGTACAAAAATGTCTCTTATTTCTTCAGCTCCCTGAGTGGGTTGCAGTGCAGTGGATGGTTTCAGACTGTCTTGCTTTCTCCATCAGTCATTTTCTCTACGGCAGCATCTTTCAGGAAGTACAATTAAAAAGCTGTTTCCTGATACGCCCTCCCATTGCCTCCATCCCTTCCCCCTCAAAATGCCACCTCGGGCACATGTTATTTCCTCCTTTCTCATCCAGGTGACTCGAGGGTGACAAAGGGTAATGAACTCTCTTCATGTCTTGTTATATGGCAGAAGACTGAAATAGCAAAGTGGCAGGCTTGATCTCCAGCAGTTAGGGTGAAAAAGAGAGGCAGGATGTGAAACCCACTTAAAATATGTTTCCATGTTCAAATATACATTTTGAATGTATAGAGAATTGACTTGTGCCATTTGTTCAAAGGCAGAAAATGCATGTGGTCTGCAGTTGAACTTAGCGCAGTGTGCCAGGCAGTTTTCAGGAGTGATGGATACTGTTTTTCATGAGTCCTTTCTGCTGAGCTGATTCAAGGCCAGCCGCGATAAAACCGGTGACTGTCATTAGCAGTGCCCCCTGCAAAGCTATTCAGTTAGGAGCTCGTAGGTTAAGGTAGGCAGTGGTTTTGTGACCCATCCTTGCTGGCAACTCCTTGGACTTAACCACAGAAGAAGATGGCATGCCCCTGGGGGGTAAAACGGGGCAAGGAGTGATTAGTCTCTAATTGGAAGATAACTGAGGGGCTGTAAGGAGTAATGATAGTTCTTTGCCAAGTGTAAGGAGGTCGAGTTGTGCTCCAGGTAAAGTCACGTAAGAGAGGGAGATAACCCAGCTCCCCAGCACACACTGGTTCATGAAGGACTTTGAGGAAGGCCTCATTTCCTCCTAGTAGAGAACAGCGCATGTTGGTTGGGCTGCCCTTGTCAGGAGATGGAGGTCGCTGGATGGGTGCAGACAAGCTGCCTGCTCTAAGGTGGGAAAAAGAACCACGTGTTCAGGATGGCTGGAGTGGTCTGGAGGTGGAAGCATGAGGAGAGTGGGTTTCTATGGGGGCACACTTCAGCAGGGAAGTTTTATCTGCCTTTGGCTCTATCTGTAGCGAATCAAAGTTTGGTAGCACTTTCTGTGCCTTCCCTAGTGCCCTGCTAATCACTGGGAGATTGCTCAGGGAATTGGGATGGAGAAGGAATTTGGAGGACAAGGAATTCAGAGTTTGCCTTGGACAAGGAGTGTGGTGAAGGTCTCAGCCCATGCTACAGCTGGCTGAAGGCAGAAGATCTAGATTGGCAGCATGTCTGTTTTCACCTAAAATAAGATGAAGTGATTTCAGACGATTTGTGGCTCTCTGTACTTCTGTTTTGATCATCTTGTATCAGGCTAGAGGAGTTTGAGGGGGCTGTCATAGAGCAGGCAGCTCTGGTTGAGCCTTATGGTCCAGACTTTTGTGCTGAGCACCATACGCAAACACGTGATAGATATGTCTTTCTCCTATAAGCATCCAAGAAAATTCTTTCCTGCTTTCTACTGCTCCTGGAATAGACCTATTTTGTGTGCTAATATTTTAAAAATCTTTCCACATAGCCTCCTGGCATTTTTCTTTACTTTGATGTAAATTTATAACCAAAACCCTAGTCCAATGCATCAACTATAGAAATAGATAAACTTTCTTATCAGGTTGTCTGTTCTGTACATGCTAATGAATAGAGCCAGTCAGAGCCTTCCAGTGAAAAATGCTTTATGCCACAAGTGTCCCCCTCTGCACCCCCCTGCATGACTCCTTAGAAGGAAGGGTATAAAGAGTCTGTTTCAGCATGGCTGTAGGCAACCACCGCTTGCTTGTGTAGACTGTGTGTTTGCTCTGTGTCAGGTGAAGCGATGCTCCTCACACGCTGTCGTGCCACTGTCAGGCTTTTCCCACAAGAGCAGGTACAGCCACCACTGTCTGGATAGGTCCTAACCACGTATATGAGTGCATGAAAGAACCAGAACATCAAAAGGAGATCTGATTTGGGGAATTTCCTTCTCTCTCCACAGCTCACAAATCAGAGTACACAGCTGTTGTGCTTACACTGGCATGCCCAGTAACCAACTGTATAAGATACTTGGGAAACACCACATTTATCAGACTGGATTTTTGCCCTTACAGCCACTGATCTTATTCCCTTAGCAAAAGGCAGTGCATTGAGTGTAGACACTTAAGAGACACAGCAAATAAATAATAAAAGGGCTTTTAATCTTCCCTGCATTTTTAGGAAGTAATAGTGGCTGAAGTCTGTGAGAATATGGTAAGTATCAAACACTTATTTTTCCAGCAGAATGACAAATGTGCCTGGTTAAAAAAGGGTAACTGGGTAATGTGGAGTACAATAATGTCTCAGTGGTCTCCCATTTCTTTTTAAAGAGAAGTACAAACCGTAATGCATGCAAGCCAATGTACGGTGGGAAAGTAACTCCTTCTCAAAGCATGAGCTGGCTCCTAACTAGTGTCTGATAGAAATATTTAGGCAACTGGAAAGCAAATGTAAAATCTTGATTCAGTTGTTTTGATAAGCACATCAACCATTTTATATTGCTCCAGATTTTAAAGAGTTTGAGATTTTTCACTACTTCCAGGATGCTGTGCTGATTACAGAACTGTACCCTGTATGTACTAATCATAGTATCACACAACACCACATTGGAAGGGACCTCAGAGATCATCTGGCCCAACCTTTCCTGGCAAAAGCACAGTCTAGATAATACAGTAATTTGAAAATAAGTACTAAAGCTAAAAATGCTGTCACCTCCATCCCAGTGCTGGAGATGTTTGCTGGCTGCGGAGGGCAGTTTCTAGGTTTCCAAATGCACACATTGCATGCTCCAGAAGGATGATTGAAACGCTGCAGCAGAAAGAAGCTGGGATTCCCACATACAGAAAAGCAATGCTGTCTGCTGTCACAGAGGACTGTAAACGTAGTGTCCTGTATAAACCAGCTAAGGATTCCTATAATGTCCCTTCTGATCTGCAGACTACGCATGCATTTCTGTCTCTTCCCCATAAACTTACATTTTTATGTGGCTACCGCAGAATGAAGGTTCTGAATTTTGCTGCTATTTCAGCTACAAATAGGCTTTCCTTTTGCATTTTTTTTTCCTTGTGATAAGGACAGGGAGCTGGGTTTGCCCTAGTTCTGTGTATCATTTCTTGGATAGAGATACGGACACAGGGGCTACACAGGTGGCCTGCACATGTTCTGAAACCATTTGCCTGGGACTTCCTGAGATCTGCGTCTGTGGCTGTAGAGATTTGTATATCCAAGGCATGTGGCCAAATGCCTCTTTCTTCACCTGGAAATGAGTTTTCAGGTGGAAAAACAGGTCTTGCCTGGGGAACCTGGGATGTGCAGCAATTCCAGATGAAGGTTAAATTGTACAATTTGAGAAAAAACCCTAATCCTAGCTAGCGTTAGTGCTACTTAAACCCCACTGCATAAAGATCTGTCCATGTACTTTTTGGAGGTAGGGGTGTTTGTACACACATGAAAACTAACACCTCACACCCATTCTGCACTTCGTTTGCTATGATGTTTCCCATACCCCATACACAGAAGGTTTTCCAAGGAAGAATACATATATACTCATCTGTTCAATGTTCCTGTGTGAGTTTGAGGTCTTACACAGCACTTTCATGTATATGCTTGAAAAATACTAACATTGAGATGGGAGAGAGGTATTGGTGATCACAGTGTAGTAGAGTGAACCAGGCAACCCCAAGGACCCTACCATCCCGACTGGCTTTCCCTGCCCCTCTGTTCCCATGTATCCAATACCAGTAACAAATACAGAACAGATAACTCTGGCTGGCTGCAGGTTTCTAGGGGCTCCATGTGGCCAAAAGTAACAGTTCTGAGATCCTTCTGCAGACAGCGCTGTACAAAAACCAGGGGTTGAATGGTATTTGACAGTCTGGCAATGTCAAAGGCAATCAGAGCTCATAGAGTTCTGATGTATAAATATTGGGGACAAAAATATTCCATGTGCTTTCTGTGCAGTCACTCACTCTGTGCTAATACATAGAGACAAAAGAAAGGGGAGGGTTTTCTGCTTTTGATAAAAATGCTTTCAGGTACTGAAAAGGATGAAGGCTGTGCAATTGCCTGAGTAATATTGTGTGTCAGGATCCATATCCTCTTGCTTGCAAGTGGGAGATTTTTCCTTTTTCAGTGCAATGCCTAAAGTCTTTACGAGAGCTCTACATTTGCTTTCTATCACCTGAATCTAGCCCATTTTTTGCTGATGTGGTTTTAAAATATTTACAAGTTATTTTAAATGCAAAACAGCGTATTGATTTTTGAAGTCTTATATTGTCATTTTTCTGTTTTATTAAAAAACAGAACCAGCACCAGCTTAACATATTTCACAGCTTGCGTCCTGGGCTTGAAAGCTCTGCAGATACAAATAAGATCACAAGGGAAGAAAAAAACCATACTGAAATGCAAAGAATCAGTATTACGAGATGAGTAGAAAATTAGCATGGTAACTGTTTTATTGCTAAAAGTACCTTGCCCAGTGTATTTCTTGCTCTCTGATTGAAGCTGAAATAAAGTTCTCTCATCTTGTTTGTGTTGCTGATTTGTTGGATATTCATCGATTTATGGATCATAATGCACAATTTTTTTCCCCTCTACAGTAAGAATATTCTGTATCTGTCATGCTATCTATGAGTAACTGATCTTCTATGATCTGTAAAATGGGTTTGTACCAATATTCGTTAGTCATCAGCATTTCCAAGGGCTTTCTTGAAAGATATTCATTCATTCTGCCAGGAATCAATGAATTACAACTAAACACTAATATTGTACCATCAGATTTTCTGTACAACATGCAGGAATAGATTTAGATGCAGGTAAGTTTCTATTGACTACATAAACACCTTTTACACCTTCCAGCCCAAACCATTCTATGATTCTGTGATCTATCGTATGACTTAACTGCACTTCCTGGAAAAATCAAAATCTGTTAGGGGAAAAAAATGAGCTATTCATGGTCCTGTTTAGCCCTTGTGCTGCTGAGATCAATGATGTCACTGGGACCGTGTCCATCCTCTATTAGGAGCTTGAACAGTTCTAGATGGACCTTCTCTGTTCAAGAGGGCCTAGGGTCAAAGTAGTACTTGTCAGCATAACCTGTCCAGGTAACAAAGTTTTGAGACAGTAGGGCTATAGGTTGTGACTGCAGCTTCACTACTTACTTTATCCATCCATTTGTATACACAAGAGGCAGCAACAAACGTGGCCCTAAGTTGTTTCTGATTTTCTTGTGATTTGGGTAGTTCCTGTGCTTGGCTAGAGGCTGAGCTCTTCAGGTGATCTGAATTTGGTTGAGCCCTAACCTTAGCAGCTGTTGGTAGAAAACACACAGAGTAGAGCATCATCCTTACCTTCATGTACTTAATATGCTGGGGAACAGAGGTAGTTGCAGCTATTTGTTGCCTGAGAAATCTTGTTATGTGGGAAATCTCCTGAGGTTGAGGTCTGCAGTCTTTAAGCCTCTTTATACTACAAGAGCAACAGAAAAGTCCTTAGAGCACCAGAGACAATTTGATCCACTCTGTCTGGAGGAGCTGCTGTACAGCATCTTAGTAGCCCAAGTTACTTTGCCAAAGTCTACTAATGCTCTTTTATCAATGATGCTGTCGAGAGCTCAATTAAGTATTGCACTGATCTGTTTCAGTTTATCTTCAAACAATGTTAAATCTGTGGAAAAAGATGCTGACACTTACTGTGGTGTAATTTGTAACTCAAATTTTGATGATTTTTATGACCTGACAAGACTATGGTTTTTCATTTAGCTGGAGAAGACACCTATGGCTAGGAGTGCAGGATGTTCATCCTAAATGACTTCTCTGTAATAGGTTTTCTAATAGTGAGTGCAGAAATACAGCTTTCTTGTAGATGCTTACAAGGTGCAGTAAACCAGCAAACTGAAATTAATGTCAGGTTCCAGCCTCTGCATTCATATGACTTCAGTTCCACACATCTCTTTAAAACTCCTCTAATAACAGCTGAATTTTTCTCTAAATGAGTGAGTAAGACGCATTATTAGCAAGTGCCTTTTTGTAACAGTCTTCTATTGGAATTTTTTACCCTGCACAGTGGGCATTCCAGGACAGTACAACACTGAATCATTCATTTTTTCCTTTGAAATGTTTCAGGTCTGGCTGGAGCATTTGCTTTTTTTTGTATATTGTTTCAGAAAATCAATTAATACTGATTAATTAATAGTGAGACATCGGAATTCTTGAACTCCTCAGAGCTCAAAACTCCCATTCCCTAGCACATGATGAGTTACAGTTAAAGGACCTAATCCTGGCAGGCGCTGAGATCAATACCACCAGCAGGAGGTCATCTTGTATCTTTACAGGGTATTAACTGATTTGATAAAGATTTGGTCTAAAGGTGGTTGAGTTCTTTTTCTGGATTTTTGTCTTTTTCTGGGATACGATAAAGAAGCTCCATGCTGTGCTTTGTTGAAGGACTTTGAGGGGGAGCGTGGCACAAGAGTGGGGAGGGTGAGTTGCTCATGAAGCGGGGAAACAAGGTGCAATGGGGAGACGTGAAGGGGCATTAACAGAGAACATGGGCCAGGCAAGGCAGTGGGAAGACGTACCAGCAACCAGGACATCAGCACATACGCAGGATCAAAACTGCACAGCTTTCAAAGCAAGATGAATTGCTTGAACTTAATGTGGAAAGGAAACACGAGAGGAGCTCTTAGTAAAGAGAGGAGTGTCAGAGATATTAGAACTGGTTTTTGTTTTGTTCCCCTAGGTGACTTCACTTATCCTTTTTTCATTATTTCAAGTAATTGGCTATCAAATGATCTCCTCGACTCTGGGGCAGTCTAAATTGTTAGGACAGCTGTGAGGCCTGTGTGATTCACCTCCTCCATTTTAAGGCTTTGGGTTTGTATTTGCTTGTAACTGGCTTTGTTGAAATAGGAGCTCAGCATTCACATCAGTCCATCTGCTCCTCTGTTGTAGCCATCTAGGTCTTTCCCTGGTGCTTCCTGGATGGCATCCCACAACTTGTCCCTCTACACAAGACTTGTATTGATTTTAAATATTTTTTAAGTAAATAGTCACCCTTCAGAGGCTGTCTGGCTGGGGTAATGTTGATGAAGCAGCCCACCAGAACAAGGGACATATTTTCTGTCTTATTTCTCTGGTCCTCTCATGTCTTTTTCCTCTTGAACTGTCTAACAGCTTCCTGGCTCAGCATCTTCTAGTGCCTGTAATGGCACATCCAGAGAAAAAACAATGGCCTATCTAGCTCTGGACAGATTATCAAAAGGAGTGTTAAGCAGCAGCAGCAGCTTGCTTTCTTTCCAGAAGATTGCAGAACCTTCTACATAAAGTGTCACTAGGTAATGCTTTATTGTCACAGTTGTCCCAGGAATCAGTGCATCAATGGCCAGGGATGTGCAAATCCTGTGGGTCACATTTTCATTCTTGACGCTTGCAGAATGTCAAATGGGTAGAGTATACCATTAATCAGTCAGTTACACAGTGTCCTCGCTTATGATGCAGCTTTTTGCTAGAGCCTGCTCTTGGCAATTTCTTCCGGAGTTTGAGGTCCTTTTTTGGGGTTGTCAAGCTTCTCTATGGATGTCTTCCCAATAGAGCTCTGTCTCCTTTCCAATTCTTTTTAACTAAATAATACAGCTCAGAAAAGTAAAATTGCAGTGATATGTACAGGTGCAGGCAATGGGAGGGAAAGAATTGAACTCATTATCTGAGATGAATTTTACGTGGCTCCTTTTTGCATGGGTGTCATAAGTCCGGGTTTCTCATCCCTTTTTAGCCAAGGGAATGCTGTATTCTGCTCCCAGCAGTCATGGACTCTTGTTGAGATGACACAAAGTATTGTCTCAATAAATCTGAAGTAATCCTGTTAAAGAAAATGAGTTAAATAATGTAAGGGAATAAGATAGGTGAAGGCAGAAGATGGTTTAAATATTTTCATGCATTGTCTTTTGTGTTAATAAGGCTGAAAGATGCTAGTGCCTATGAGGTTAAAATGGCATATGGGATACCTTTGCCTTTTCTTTTTTTTTGTTTCCAGAATTTTTCCCACTTTTCCTCTGATAATCAGGGTATTGACAAAATGACTTGGAGTACCCACCAGCTACAGAAACCATTTTGATTCCTTTCATCATGCAGATAATTAGGATGCTATAGTTTAAGTCTCCCCACTGCCATGCATTTGTTAGGTTATATTATCATTCATACAGTGTGTCTTTGGGTATTTTATATAACGTAACTAATTGGTAATAAACCAATATTGGAATATAGAAATTGTCACAGAGTTCATTAGACAGTAAGGCAGAGCAATAAAAAAGAGAGCCTTGTAACCTCCTGTAAAAAATGTACTGTTGGCCTTATTTTTACTGTTATCTTCTGCTTTTCCAGGAGGACAGAATTCTCTGAGGAAAAGCTGTTACTCCCCAACACTTGCCAGCAAAACTCAGGACAAGTGACAGATTTCCCTCAGCAGATTCAAGTGTACATCCAAGAACATAAAAAAAGTTAAGAGATGCTGGACAGAGGCCATGTAGTACCTTGTAGGTTAAAAGAGCAATTTGAAAATCAATACTTTTGTTTAACTGGCAACCAAGGTAGTAGTTTGAGACTGGGTGAAATATGTGAAGAGCAAACCCTTTTTACAGGGAGGGTTTTCAGTTATCACTGCTTGAGTGCTATGCAAGGTTGTGTTGGACATGCATGACGCTTGGGAATTGCAAATAAACTCAACTTGATGTGACAAAATCATGCATAATTATTTTGAAACCTGAGGGAGGTTGAAATGGCCCCAACTTGGTGATGCCCTGTCAGTGACAGACAGGCAGCTGCAGAATTTATAATGGCTTATTGTTCTAGAAGATGAGAAGGAAACTGAAAATAACCTTTCTGCTGCAGCTCTCATCTCTTTGCACTTCTAATTGAGAGACTTTGAATGGGGTGGAGCAATGGCAAGCCTTTTGAAGCAGTGGGCAAGCATTAGCTCTGGCCTGTGTGTACTCAGGTTTTGCTCTTCCTTAGGTTGTATGTACCAGCCTCCGGTCTGGTAGAATCACAGTGAGAACCTGTGCAAGTGTGGGAGTTACATGGAGGAAAGGGAAAGCCTCCCAAGAAGTTTGCAAGTCTTCATTGTCCTGTTATTATTTTTATTAATAAAATTATTAGAAGAAATTGCAGATCCATTGAGGCACAGTTGTCTACAACTGCCATCAAACAGATAGTTGACAAACAGCTCCAAAATGGTGTAATCAATTGAGGAGGACTGTTTAGATCTCTTTCTTCCTCTCAATAGTTCTCTGAATTTTTACCAGCCAGAAAAAGGAATCTGGTTACGCTCTAATAATGATATACAACACCCAAAAAATAGATATTGATCTCCTTAGCATATACCAAATTCAAAGTGATCAATCAAAACACTGAAGGTAAATCAGCTATCTTGGTTGCAATGTGTTGGCTTTAGACAGAACTAGATATTTTGCAGTCTTACAATGGGAAACTTTTATTCTATGAGGCAACAAGTAGTAAAATCTTAATAACAAAGTGAGAAAGCAAAAAATGTGACATGAGGTCAGGAAGCAGCAAAAATAAAATTAATTCAACCCCAAATTTCTTGGGTTTAAGAAAGAAAAAAAGCCCTTAATTATTATCTGATACTAAACATAAAGGAAAAGGTTGCAGATCTTCTTCCTCTTCAGCCAACACAACTTCTGCTGCCTGGTGTATATCATGAGCCTGGTTATTGACTGGTGTGAACTGAGTTGTTTCAGGTAATACAACCAAGATTTTCACAACTGGGACTCTGTCTGATCTATTTGGCTGCTGAAGTTCAGGTTCTGCTGCCTTTCCCCCTTGTGCCTGGGTGCTGTGTTTGCCTTCGCATGTAGTTCCATTGCATGGCTGGAAATCATTTCAGTGTCAAGGGAATTGGACAGTTAATGTTAGCAGGCAGGGAAAGAAAAATGCATTTTTTTCTTGTTTAAAGTGGCAAAATAGTCAAGGAAGGGCTGGAGGAAGGAGGGAAGCTCGGTAGGTAGTTCGCTCTGGAAATGGTGGAAATGTTCTTGTTTAAGGAAGATCAGAGAAATAATAGCAAGTGTTTTAAAAGCTGTTGCAGTTGTGATACTGGGGAGCCTAAGACAAAATATTCAGTGTTCTGAAAACTGGCTCCCCAGGTCACCTAAATCAGGACTCCTCAAACCACTCAGTGCTTTTGAAAGCCTGACTCTTTTTATTTAAGTGGCATTAAAAGAAGTGAAATAGAGGAACATAAAAAAGCATGGTAACAGGCAGAAAAACATAAGACTGAAAAAAAAAGGCTGAACAAAAATATCTGAATGTATCTGCTTGACATACTAAAACAGTTCTGTTTTCTTGAAAATGTTTATTGGAAAATGCATTACAAAACCTTGTAACAGCTGGAATATGGTGATCTAATTGCTGTTTCAATAGCGCTGTGAACATGCAAACATATTTCCTATGCAAAATGTCAAAAAGGCAGCAATCAAAGTGAGGCTTTAAGCTTCAAAACAAAGGCACAATGAGCTGATTTGTAAACATTTATTTCTAAGGTTACATTTAAAACCAAAATAGAACAGCATAGGTTTGGAGACAGTGCAACAAATCTTTTTACAAAACACAAGGTCTGGAGAGAAAAGAGGTTTACTGGCTGAAAAATACTTGGGCTGCATCAAGATTTCCTTCCCAGTGGTGCTGCAGCTCCCTGAAACCATGAATTTTTTCCCACTCAAACAAGGAGCAAATCTTTGAGTAAGGGAGTGGGACTTTAGTCACCAGGACACAGAGACCCAGAGATCCTTCCTGTGCAGAACAGGAGTGGCTGCTTGCCTTCATTTGCACTGCTACACCCTTTCTGTAGGTGGTGTTGATTTGCCATGGGGCTCAGGTCAGTGGTGGTGGTGGTATCTTTTACTACAGGTGTCGAGTGAGGGAGGTTTGGAGTCCGTGCTGAGGAAGGTCACAGGGTTTGGGGTGACCTGGCAGTCCTGTACTGTCCCTGGGAAGCAATTGGTTCAGGGGCTGGTTTTTGCTCACTTTGGTTGTCTTCTCGTAGGACAGGTGTAACTTCAAGGTATGGTGTGAGTTGGTTGTGGTTGTAGCAACCAAGTGCAGTTAGTGCCTGCTGTATAACACAAATGCTGAAGTCCAAGGATACTGTGCAGGGTACTGTGACCTCGGAAGCCAACAAAGCAGTGTTGATTTTCCTGTGACTTACACTGGTGTGGTTAGTGTAACACCATGGGCACTGCATGATTTATACAAAATCAGAACCAGTTAAAATGAACGCACCCGCTCTGCGCAAAGCTATGCCAGCAGCATACAATGAGAATCCTCTTAAATATATACTTGATAAAGAAGTAAATCAGTTTGAGGAGTAAATTTACTTTTCACCAAGGCCATCCATTTGTAAGATTCTTACTGTATTGTGCTTGCAAATAACATTTATTTCTGTAGTGTAAATATGCAAGAGCTCATTTTAATAAAAAGTAAGTCCTAAAATAAGATAAACCCCATGACTAGACTTGCATTGAAGATTTAAAGTGCATTCATCTGCTGTTTTTCTATATAAATATTCATTGGTTTAATGCTCTCAGGTGTTGGAACTTTTAATCTGCATTCAGATGGAGGTACTTTAATCAGAGAGTTCATAAAAGTCTCTAACTTTTTTCATAAAAAATAGAGTAGTAGATATAACAGAGGGTTGCAAAAGCTTAAAAACCCCCTAAACTGCAGCTCTACAAGGGAAAAAAATAAATACCAAATGGCATTTTGTGCCATAATATCAATATTCTATTAAAAATAAATCTCTCACTGTTAGACCGAAGAGTCTCAAACAACCTGTCACTTTACTGCAGTCTTCAGAGATGACTGATAATGGGTAAAAAATCCCATAGCATCTGTTTACCATGTACTCACACAAACTGTTAGGAATGTTTTTAAATGTCAGCAGTAATGTATGCATGTATTAGCTATCACAGAGCAACAGCTCAACAAAGACAGCATCACTGCCACACTGGGGGCTCGCGCTCTAAATTAGAGAGGTCAAGTGGCAGGGATAGAAACCGAGTGCGTTTGAAACCATATTGTTTGCCTTCTGAAAACTGCAAGAAATTGTGCAGTCAGCTGCAGTAACAGTGCCGACGTAGAGAGTTTGTACACTTTGAAAATAGCTAAGTGGGATTATGGTAAATCTTTCAATTGCAAGAAGGTTAATCGTGAAAGGCACCGAGTTTAAGGTCAGTAGGATGTGCGTAGGGGGTAATGTGGTTTAGGCTGTCTTTTGCATTAGCAAGGTATCACATTCCGTTTGGGAACCTGAGCATTCACCAAGTGTGAAGTGTCATATAGGTGTAGTTGCTGACTAAACAGCGTCTGTGTGACAGCATTATTAGCAGCTCTGTATTACTGGACAATCCTGTACTGCTTAACTACAGAGACATGCTACAGGGTATGTTGTCCTGGCAAAGTCATAATACTGCAAGCCACTTTTCACACTGAAATTCATAAATGGGGGTTTTCTTCCACCCTGTTATCCTATAATTGAAAAATCTCATTTCTTTTTAGTGTGTGAAGGTTTTTTTCTTGTTTGCCACCAGGAGCGTATGTTGTTGAACATTGGTTCTGCAGTCAAAATGTGCATCAAGTAAATAAATCTTTGTGCCATAAGCTTGTGTCCTCCTGAAATGCAGAAAGTCTGGGCCTGTATGGAAAGTTGCGTGGGGTGCTGGATATTAGGCAAAGTGACAGTCAAAGCAGATTGCAGAAACAAATTATTTCATACTGCTGCCTTTTTCAGTCCCTCCTTGACAAGTAGCTGGTTCAGCAGACACTGGTGTTGACACAGATGGACTGCCGAAGTCAGTGAGGATCCTTGGAGACTGTGGTGGGTCTTATTGCATGGCCAGGCTCCCCTCCACACGGCGTGTGAAACCCGTTAGAGTGTGTAGTGTGGATACAATGATCGACGTGCTTAAGGTTAACCAGAGGAAGCGAGGCAGAGCAATGGGCTATTTGAATGCAGAGTGCACTTGCTTTGCTACTCCTCTGTCCCATAGTGAGCATTTTGGAGCTGCCCATAAACATATGCCCTATACAGTATATGGCCTTTTGTGAGTCAAGGGAACTCTACTGAGCATTCGTTAGAGTCTCCTGTCCTGACATTTCCTTTATGTAGGTATGGTCCATGATGGCTGATTGGCAGTTTTCATAGAGTCGTAGTGGCCTTTAAATCTGTCAGTTAAAAAAAGAAAAGCCAAAAAAGAGCAGAGATAGATCAAGGACATAATGTTCTTGATGAAACAGACTGAAATCCCTGAACAACAAAGAGAGGTTTTTTTCCTTCTTTAATTATCTAGATCATTTGGCCAGCTGTGAGCCGTGAACCCAGCTGGTCAGCCGTGGGTGTGAAAGGGACGTCCGCCGGGTTGCTTTGTTAGTGTAACTCTTTAGTCCACATTGAAAACTAAACATAAATTTTTCCTTCATTGCAAAAATGATCCCTTAGGCCCGGAGGCAAGGTATCCAGGATGGGCAGCCGGAAGAGTGCGTTCGGAGATAGTCTCACCGCATGGATCAGCAAGGTCCTGATTCACCTTAGCCAGGGAAGCAGCTCTGGGGGCCGGCCAGCTTCTCACTCGGGTGCTTTAGTTGGATCTTTGCAGAGCTGTGATCCAATTCTCCAACTTCCGCAGTGGGTAATTGCAGTTGAATTAGAGCCTCCAGAAAGTAATTACGAGAGGCATTGTGGAACACCCTGCTAACCCAGCAGTAAATTAAAGCACAGACTGGGAACAACTGGAGATAGTGAGATTAGAGCTTGCTGTTGGAAATTATTTTCACTTCTGGTGAAATGTATGTCTGTCTTTTTTCCCCTTCTAATGCTGAATGTTGGCCCTTGAAGTGGTTAGACTAGAGATGCTCCTGTGATCAGCTGGGAAGAGATACTCCATGTTTGGAAAAAGGTTCTGAAAGTAGATAGGAGAGAATATGTTCATTTTAGAGCTGGAGAAAAGTCCTGTAAAGCAGATGGGAGAGACCCAAAGTTGAACACACAGTGAAAGACTTGGTTTGAAAAACTCTGCAAGTTTCTTTGCCTGCCTTATTTTATATGTATGTATTAAGCTATTTCATAATACAGATACTTAAGAGAAAAGACTTAAAGTTAGAATGTTGCAAGGCAGAAGACCATGATTTCAGAGAACCTGCTTTAAATTCCTCACTTGTACACAAGCAAACCTTGAAGAACTGTGGAACTCTTAATAGCGGGAGTAAACAGCAATTTCAGAGGGCAAATTTCTGCAACTTCTGCTCATGTAGCTGATTCAGAAAGTATTGACAGGCTTTTTCCTTTTTTACTGTTAAATGTTTAATTCACAACCAGCTCAAAGGTACTCTCTTTAGGCATCAAAGAAGATACCACTGCAAAATTATGGTTATTTCCCCAAATTATGCATTATTTTTTAATATTGTGCAAGATATATTCTAAGAAGCAGAGCGATATCTTTTGACCTTTTAGAAAACAATAAATTTTGTATGCCTTTATTAATACCATAATAAAATACAGAATATACTCTATTTTTATATGAATTTTAACTCAGCCCACACTTGGATCTTACAGTGATGCACTGATTTTCCCCAGCAGAGGATTTGATCCAGTTCAGACTCAGCTTTTTTAGGCAATTGTGCCATTTGTGAAACCATTCTTAATTTGAATTCTCAGCTGTAATTTCGGAATAGAGGAGATGTCCGTATTTGGCAGATGAAAAGCCCCTGATAAAACCCAAGTAGGAACGTGGTACATTAGCAAGCAAAGCAGAAAATGGGGCTCCTCCTTGTTTCTTGGGATTAGAATAGCATCCCTGAAACAGCAGAAATCTGTTGGGATATCAGCACAATTTACATGTCCTTTCAGCTTTACTGCAGGCTCTTCATGGCTGGCCAGTCCTTCATTGTGAGCCCCTTGAGTTTGGAAAGTCCCTCAAACCAAATCAGAAATAACTGCTGCTAATATAGATGTTCCTATATTTGGGTTTTCAGTGCAGCTCTCTTCTCAGGGCATGTCTGCACAGCAGTGATAAATTGTAGACAGCCTCCTTTCCCACATCACACTCTTCTTTCTTGCTTGCATTAATGTATTTGCAGCTGAACAGAAGTCTGGAATGTGTAAGTAGTGATAACTCTTTATGTTACTTTAAAACATTTTCCTTGGCCTCTCATCTGGATATTTGAGATGGTCATAACTCTAATTCCAGAAAGAGATGAGAGTAGCCAAATGCTCAGAGGCAGAACATACTTTGTGCTGTTTTCCCTTGCGCTTACCTGCTCTGTGAGACTCTGCCCAAGAGGCAGCAGGGAAGGGGTGAAGTATCCCTGCAAATTGTCCTCCACTCATCTTTTACTTATGTAAGCTCAGCACAAGACCATATACATAATTTATGTGCACGCACATGTATGTATGTATATGTACCATATGAGTTTATGAAGCCGGAAGAAGCTGTAACATGGTCTGGGATTACAGAGAGTGTCATTGAGCTGGAATTTGGGACATAATGCTAGTCCCCACAGTGAGTGCTCGATTTTGCCTCCTGATCTTGCATAACCACTCTTGATGTGTGTTTGACGTGGCTGTTGTCCCTTAACATTAATTTTCAGGCAGTGAAACGAATGCATAAGCAGCTCAGTTTCTTCACCTGACCCTTGCTTTTTGAAGCTTTTGTGTAGTTCTCCAGAGTCCTCCATCCAAGGTCCTTTTCAGGCAGGACTGAATTTAGTATCTCGACAGCCATATAGTGATATCCTGCTTTTGCACCGGGATAGGAAGACTAGGGCAGAAGAAGCTAAGTCATGCAAGTGATTGCAAAAGCTTTTCTTCTTATTTTAGCCCAGAGGTAAACAAAATGTGTGCTGAGAATTGGACGTGTTTTGGAAACTGGAAATACATTTTCAGGGTGCTTCTGAAAACATTGGTTTGTATGAGTTTCCCACAGTTGCTATAAATACTGAGTATTTTATCTGCAGGAAGTTTAGCAGCTAGCACTGCATTATCTAACTGCTGTTAACATGCAGAGAGCCTCTGTTTCATGATTCTTGGTTGCATGTTTTGGTGTAGCCCTATACAGTTTGCCAATTTACACCTCCCTACCACCATTTTCTGATTGGACATTGTTACCTACCTCTCCCTTTGGACTCATGTAAGAGTGCATCAATGATAGGGATGATGCATAATTCTGGTCTCAGTTAAGCTGATATAAATCCATGGTACTTTGCCTGACTTCTTGGTAATTTGTCTGATTTTCATAGCTGGTGGTTGATATAGTTCAATTTTGCTTAGAGAAGAGTCTAAGAAGCAGTCTGTTTTGGCTTAGACCTCACTTTTTTCTCCTATCTTTTTACTTCAAGTGTAGGACATGAACATGGGTTTACTGGGAATGCCGTACCCCACTTCCTGGAGGCACATTTCTTCATCTCCAATCTAACAACATTTCTACCTATTGCAGTGTAACATATGGTGCTGATTGTTACTAAATAACAGTGATTTACAGTTTGTGTCTAACGTAATCTGCATTATTTAGAAATCGATACTTAATTTGAATTCATTATATTTCTACACCCTTAGATTGATTGATTTATTTATTTATTTCAAGAAAAGGCTGACTCTGGCACAGGTAGATGATGGTCAGATTGCTCCGCTAAAAATCCTTGGAAGTCTTCCTCTGATTGTCCACATACAGCAATAGCCCTGTTCTGTAATACTTGTGTTTCCTCATTATTAGAATAAAACATTGTGGTTTTGATATTGCTGGTGGTGATTTGTCTGGTGCAATGCTAATGACTCCAATGGATACACTTCTGATTTGCATTGAGGTTGCGGAAAAGCAGGACTGGTCCCCAGATGGAGGAAAATTAAAAGTCCAGAGCTCGGTTGTTGCCTGCTTTGCGTAATATATGGTTGCTTGCAGGATGGGTGCGGAACTTAAGATTCAAGTGAGTGGGCAGTCAGATTTTTCTGGTTTTTAAAAGTAAGATGGTGGGTGGGTGCAGAGTAGCTGCTCAAGCTTCATCCCCAGCCTTGCCTGAGGCATCCTTGGAGACTATGGCATTTTCATGTCTGCAAAATAGGGTGAATAATGCAACATGCTTAAATCAAAGTGTTATTGAAAGGATTAATTATTTCTAAGTATACTGAGCATAAATGCAAGTACTAATAACTAGAATTTGTAAAATGTTAGTTTTAGAGCCCTGTGGATGTATAATTGATTTACTGGCACTGAACAGCTGAGAATTTAGAGATCTGGAAGTTCTTCCCTGTTAAGATAATAACTGTTGTCATGAAGGACGAAAGAAGTTTGGTGTCATCAAGTACAAAGGAAAATTTAATGTTTCTGTAAAACCAGAAGATGGATTGCTTACTTTCAGAGTAGGAACATAAAGAATTTGCATAAAGTAATTGCAAGAAGAAAGTTTAAATAATTTTGCCATTCAGGGCACTTCTTTGTTACCGTGGTGCTTAGCACAAGGTCTCTTGGATGTATCCTAGACTGAGGTTGCTGGTCCCTTTTTATGCAAAAGTGCTCGTGTAATTTGGGTGCCCAACACCCCATCTTACTAGCTCTGCCTGCTTCATCCATGGACTGATGGTCCTCTTCATGGACCATTGGGCAGAAAAGAAAGGAAAATAGATTTAGCCAAGTGATTTCTTACCCAGCATGTTCAAGTGTTACACAATACTAGAAAGATGCCAGTCAACCTTGGTCTCAGACCCATGACTTCCTTTTCTTTCCTTTTGAGAGTGCAGAATTCATGTCTTCTGGCTAGAAGCCTTTTTTGTTGCTTCAGCCTGATTCTCTTGTACAATTTCTCCATCTTATTTGCCTTCATTAAGAAAAATCCCAAGCATTACCCTGCCTGCTGGTTTCTGTGTGGAGAACCACTAAGAGGCAATGGAGCTACTTGCTGGAGCACAGCAACAAACAGAATTTGTGATTTCTCTGTTGTTATCTGTAGCAAGCAGAAATGCGCTCTTACAAAATGGGGGTTCTGCTTCACAGAGCAGGCTCTGATCCAACATGATAAAATACATGTTGTCTACCTGATAACAGGCATTTCACATTCAGATAAGGGCATGTTTGCGATGTGTCACAAGGACACCTAACAAAAATACTAGAGATGGACTGATTTAAATTTTCTTGAAGATGTGGATACCAGATGTGGCTGAAAAACTGGACTGATTCTTGAAAATCCTGCTCTCAATTTGGTGGTTATATGTATGTGTTATACTTACAGGAAACAGCTGCAATGAGAGACGGGCGCGTAAATTTTTCATCTTCTTGTATGACAATGCTGGGAGAGTCTCAAGGAACAACTAAAGACTACATTGGTGCCTTCACTTTATAGGGCCTTATCTGGAACCACTGGTGGAGAGGAAGAAATTGTATGAGGGGAAAAAAATAAGAAATATTTATATAAGTACTTGATGCTCGGACCTTTTTAGGATTTTTTTTTTTTTTTTTTTTGCAAAGTTCTAAAGTTTTGCTCCCATTTTTGTTCCCTTTTTTCCCCTGTATCTTTATTTGTCAGGATTTCTGTTGTTGCCTTGGATTACTGAACACCTTGAAGGGGACTTTTTTATCATACTTCCAAGAAAAATGGAAGCAGAAAATGTAAGGAGCATCACAAGGACATTCTTGTAAGATTTGCCCTCAATTTATATGGATTCAAGGGTTGCATTTGCTCAGGTGGCATTTGCATTCTTTGGTGATGGAGCTAAAGCTCAGTTCTGAGCTCTGGAGCTGCTCTTCTCTTTGCAGCACCGTTTTCTCAATATGGTTGTTTCTCCTGCAACTTCCTAAAGCATTTTGTTTTGAGGATGTAAGTAATTTTAGACCCACATAGCAGGTGGCTGAGTGCAAAAGAAGAATGAACCTGTTGTTAAAATTCTCAAAGCACAGCACTGCCTGTTCTTTCTTCAGTGAATCCACAGGACTCCTCCTAAATTTACCCAGAGTCTGGCACAAGCAGCTTAGCATGTTACCACATTCATCTATACATTAAGCTCAGTGTCACAGATAATGTCTTATTTGTTAGGAAAATACAAGGAGATATTTCAGTGGTGAGCTATGGGGTGTGGTGAACTTCTCAGACTCGGAAAACATTTTGTTACAGGTTTTTTTCCTCCAGGAAGGGGAATGTCTGGTGGCCAAAGGCATAGGGAGGACATGTGCACAAATATGGCTACAGAAATAAATCTACCGTAATATCTCCTGAAGAAAGTGTTATCTACTGATCCTGTTATTAAACTAAAACCAACGTGAATGATTTTATGACAAAGTTACAGCCCTATTAAATTAAAGTATGTACTGTATGCAACTATTGAAGTTGAAGCAGCATGCAATGAAATCCTTCGTAAATGAGTACCTGAGAAAAGCAGACATTGACTGTAGAGGGTTACGCTCCTGGTAGGTCACTGTTGCTGCTACATGAGATAAATCTTCTAACAAGAGCAGGATAAGGATGACTTTATTGTTCATTTGGGACATTTTTATCCCAAGTGGCCATTTTCTGTGGTAGGAGCCAGTATTCCTAGCATATTAGGAAACAGGACTGGGTGAAAACATACTATGTTGACATGACTTCCATTTAATCTGCCACGTGAAAATACGTATGTTTGGGTGGACTGAGTTTTGTCAGTTACCCACCTTGTATTTGTTGATGGTTGCTGGAGCAGTATTGACCTCTGAACTGAAAAAGAGATTTTGTGAGTTTGTATGTCAGTGGTATGCCTTGGGATGATGTGCAAGACAGGTCAAACTCCTGTCACTTCACCTGGGAGGTGCAGATTTACCAGAATGGCCTGGACAAGGTGCAGACCCCACAGTGCTGTAGGCACCAGGTCCCAGTTGTGTGTGTTGGTCTGGTGCTGAGTGTTCAGCTGGGACTCCTGGAGCAGCACGACATTAGAGTTTGTCTCAGTTTGAAGTTACCAACGCAGAGGTGTGAGCACAGTTGAAGAATAGTATAGTCTTAAAAACGTAAAGAGGACCTTTAACTTTTGAGTGTTTTGACTGCTGTAAGCATTAACCCAATGAAAGTCAGAACTTACCCTGTTTTCTCGTTTTCTATGTGATGCACAGTGTCCCTTTGCTCTCTGAACCTTGCATATTGGTACAAGATTTTCAGGTCTGTAGAGCCCCAGGCTAACAGAGTCCCTTATGGGCATTTTATGCTAGTGTAGCCCTTGTATAAGAGAAGCTGTATACGTAAAAGGAAAATCAAACCCTCTGGTTTCTACCATTGACTTTTGGTTACATGCATATATGCCATGTGGAGGCTAATTTCTTCCAGTCTGGGCTGTCTTTTGCCTGGCCGTAGCTAAGCAGTAGCAACCCAGTTCCATAAAGTGAAGGTAGGACTCATTAATCTCTTTTCAGCAGTTAGTGGGTCTTTGAAAGACAGCAGTGATGCAAGAATGAAAAATAGCCCAAAGACAATAACTTATGGGGGGAAAAAAGTGATGCATCATAAATAACCTCAGTGAAATATAAGTCAAATTCCAACTGGAGGTGAGTCAAAACAGTCTGACAAAGTGCAGTTGCATTGCTAAGCAGGGAAGTTCAGAGGAGTTCCTGTCAGATTTGTGGCCCAATGTATGTCTAGGCATGCTTCTCCAAGATGATACTTTGAGAATGAGATAGTAATGCCAATTGTCTGGATATGAAATGACAATATTTGACATCACTTCTGCTAATATTGCCTGCCAGAAAGGGACATTGGGGAATAATCCCTCTATCTATCTAGAGCTAGAATCGAAATCCTAATATTGATCATCCTTGCTCCCCTTGTCGTTTCTGTTAGCTGCCTTTAGAGTTTACTTCTCCCTCATGCTTGATTTCGTAGGTTGCTCTTTGGTCTTACGTGTTAAATTTAGCATTTTACTGTGACTTTTAAGATCACAAAGTCCCCCTTACTATGCTTGAAGCACCCGCAGGCGCCAGGCTATGGAGTATTGAGGAAATGTGCTTACTATTGCTTGTGTAAGTTTGTCTGCTGAAGGTCTATTTCTTTAAGGGGAAAAAAAAAGTTAAATTAAGAAAAACTTGGCTTTATTTTGAACCCATGTTTTGCAATTTTCTGTGATTTTTTTTAATAGCCTGCCTCATGCCTCTACCTGTAGAATTAAAATGTGATGTTGAGCAAGCATTCATGAGGATCTGGTTTTGTCAGGAGTCATTTTCCTTCTTTAGAAATAGCACAGGGGACTTGCACACTTATCTTGCAAGGATGTTGATTCATAACTGTGTAATCTGAGCTAAGTCACTAAAGAAGTTTAGAAAGAAACATAACACAAACCCCTCAGGGTTTGAGGTCTCCACATTTTGTTGTGGTTTCATAAAGCTTCATGAATTTTGAGGAGACATGCAAAAAGTAAGGCTTTGTGGAGTTTTTTCTGTGCATACCCGTGAAAACAGGCCATACAGGTTCGCAGCAAAGTCCTTTTTCCTTTTTCTTTTTTACTTTCAGTAAATATTTCACACAAATTTGTGTTGAGGGTTAATATTCTTTTAGTAGATCAACAGAGTTACCTAGGAAAAAAAGCAGAATAACTGTGGGGTATAAAGAAGAATCAGCACACATTAAGTGTATCTCAGTTTACCTTAGGAAAATTCCCTTAGAGAAAAATGCACAATTTGTACAAAGGAGGATACAGGTGATAGGTCATTTGTCTACATGGACATAGGAGCATAGAGCTGAACATTGAATCTAGTACACTGCTGTTTCTAGAACTGTCTTTGTGTAATTTCTTTAATAGTGCTGATCAAAATCCATGTTAAAACTATTTACATTTTTCACCCATGTTATTTCAATTGGAAGTCCATTCTAGAGTGCTGCTCCAAAGTTTACAAGCCTTGTTTCCAAGTTAAATAATACTCAACTACTTTCTACTATAGTTATTTTCTGTATATTAACTTCATCTTAGCCATCTTCTCC
>JANHGB010040274.1:0-22862 GCA_026283785.1 Coracopsis vasa | reverse complement strand
TCTGGCAGGTTAAAGCCATTCCCCTTGGCCTGTCCCTACAGGCCCTTGTCCAAAGCCCCTCTCCAGGTTTCTTGCAGGCTCCCTATACTGGAAGATCCTCTCAAAGATCACCAGCAGATCATACGGATGGAGCCAGCATCGTTCCTGAATGCTGCCGACCAAATGCAATTCCTGGTGTTATTCAAACCCAGGGCTGCACACGCCAACTTTATTTAGCATAACAGGACTCACTTGACTACAGAATCTATTTCCCAGCTGGCATAACCTTACTGCATAATTTGCTATAACTTCCTTCCACCTTTTCACTGATTATACTGTCAGAAAGGGTTTGAGTAGCTGAACAAGCCTGGGATAAGTGGGTTGCTGCAGCAAAAAGCACTTAAACACTTATTATCAGGGACACCTGAAATAGAGGTTTCACAGGCAGCCTTACACCTCTCTCTTGGCAGATGTTCCCACTTGGACAGAAATAACACATCAGTCACAGCAGGAAGGAAAAGGCTCCAAACAGATGCTGTAGAATATAAGGTCAGTGTAGATCGAGTCTCAATCCTCGAAGGAGGCTGTAGCCAAAAATACTCTAAAGATCAGGTCGTGCAGAGAGAAAGACTAAACCCAGTAAGTTAGAAACCTGTGCAGAGCTGTGCATGGGGAGAGCGAGGGACCATTCCACTGCAGAGAATTCCTTATCTTCCTGAAGCCTTCAGTTATCATACATAGCAGGGCTGGCCACACTCAGGAAAACACATTCCATTTCATAAGGCACTGAATCCCACAGCTTCCCTCCCCAGAACTCAATCTCCAGAGCTTTGTCTGACACCCACCCCGCTCAGTGACACATTCAGTGTCACTGTGTCAATATGGTGGGAGCCGCTATCTCCATCACATTATCCAGCCTGGATTTGCCACGTGCAGTGGCCAAGTCCTGCATCTCCTGAGGCAGCAAGGAATCCAAGGCAGAGTGACACTAACAAGGGAAAAACCAATTCCCAGCCAACACACATGGGTTGGAATTCCAAGCAGCATTCCAAACTTAAAATCTTCCTGTTAATTCCAGGCACGTTCACTATTTAAAATAAACGGCCATTCTCCAAGCAGCGCTTGCTCTCTGCAGCGCCTTGCTGCAAATCAAAGTGGAAGCAAAACTGATGTCTGATAAATCCTACGCATCAAGAAGTTTAGCTTAGGCAAAGCAGGAGATGCTGAAGTGGAGAGCACGGAGCTAATCCTCAGCTCTTCAGTGAAAAGAGGAGAAGGAATAATTGCTATTATCTTACAAGTCACAAATGGGCTGAGTGTTGTATAAATCTCAATCAGGTTTGCCTTGAATGAGATCCCTGTTGCAGAAGGGGCAAGCGTACCCCTCAGACTGCTCCAGGCTTAGATGAAACGTCCCCTGCTTCAATCCAATACCTTAAGCCTCTTTATTAATGTCTCAAACTATCGTGATTGATGAGATCCCTTCCACAGGAGGTGCTGGAAACCATTGACAACAGCAGCTGCCTCATTCCACAGAATTAATCTTCCTGCCATTTATCACGTAACGCGTTGGAGCTGAAGATGTTTGTGCTGCTCAAGGGTTACGTGATTCACCCTCCAACTCCCTCTTAAACACAGTTCCACCTTTTGGACAGGATTAAAGAGTGATGGGCAACAAATATGACAAAAGTGTTTCTTTTTGTCGTATAACTCAGGATTTAGGGTGAAATCTGTGATTATTTCACATGAGTGTTCTAACTCAAGAAAAAAAGAAGGTGCCAAATACCCAAGCCGCCCTTTAACACCATCCAAGATCATCTTCTTCTCAAGGCACCCAGGGAGAGGCAAGATTTCAAGGCGATCTCGTCCTTCCTATATGCAGCAAAACCCAGCAAAGTGACAATGTGACCTGGAGGCATTGCTCCTCTTCTGTGAGCCTCAGTATCTGCTTTGTCTGCAGAAAGGCTGACTCGGCAGAAACCGTTCTTGAACCATTCCCAGCGGGATTGTGGATGACACTGGGACAGCTGAAATGCGCTGCTGCCAAGACAAGCAATTAAGTAAAGCTAACAGAGAAAGGGGGGAAAAGCAGCAGCAAGAAACTTCGTGCCAAGGGTAAATGATGGATGGATGAAATGGAACCACACTCCCATGACTTCATCTGGAGCATCTGTGGTACTCGATTTCCCAGCGATAGAGGAAGAATTACACAGAGGAAACCATGAGGCTGATTTTCCCATAGTATTTGGTGTGTTTTGTGCACTAATCAAAAGCATGTGGACACTCAGCTGACAGAGGGAAATGTGACCCAACAGTCCCAGTTTAAAGACCCACTTCACTGGAAGCAATTTTACTGCCAACCTCTTTCAACCGAGCCACAATTAAAAAGCCAATTACTACATAAAGACAACCTGCAGTGTATGAATGGTCAGGAATTGCTCCCTCCACCCTGTAACTGCCTCCTGGCCTCTTGGTAGACAGCAGGATCTTATTTCCCCACTAGATGGGTACCTGTGTGCCATGAGCAGTGCATCCAAGCAGAGAACACACAGACTCATCATTCAGCACGGGTCCTGAAATGACAGAGCCTGGATGCAGGAGCTCAAGTTTCTCTACCACAAACAGTGTATGTGACTGGAAATAAGCCACTTGCTGAACTCCATATGCTTTTCCTTGCCTATGAGTTGATCTCTGAACTGCTGGGCAGTACAACTTGGTTTTCATCCTTTCCCATGGACCCTTTTCCTTGGGCTCACTGGTTCTCTCTTTCCCACCACATCCTAACCTTGAAAACAGATTGAGGTCACTTCAGTTCTAAATTGAATCTCCTCAAGTCACTGTAGTATCTTCGCATGGATTCAGCTTTTAATTAACCCATATCTTATCTCGCTCTTCCTCAGACACTCCTCATCTTAGTGCACTTCTCCCACCCCATCTCAGCAATGCAGAGATAGCAATGCACCAGCTAAACGATGGCATCAGCATTTGTCCCTCACACCAAGAGGACAAATGATGTCACGTTCTCACAGTCTGACCTTCCTAAACAACTTGCTATTCTCAAACACCTAGAACAGCATCTCCTTCTCCCAGAAGAGGGGGGAATAAGGAACCCATGAGTGTTAAATCATCAATTGATATCAAATACTCTGGTCTATAGACAAAGGCAGATACAGCTGTAAATTAACTCTGAATAATACCTCCTAAATCCTGGATTTCACACACACACTGAATGTTCTTTCTTCTGCATTGCAGTTGAATCTCTGCTGTAACTCATTGCGTTGCTGTCTGCACTCCAGGCAGCCCACTCCGGCTGCTCATTTAATTAATAATATTCTTAATGGGATTTACAAACCATATTTTAATTGGAGCTTAATTATGAACAACCATTAGTTCTGCAAACACACAAAATCCTGATGTCCATGTACTACATATACTCCAGAAAGCTGAAGAGCAGACAGTGAGGTCTACAAGACAGAAATCAACATTTACCTTCTAAATACTTCCCTCTGGGCACGCATTGAACATCATTATCCCTCTGTGCAGGGCCTGGGGTCCTACCAAAGTGCTCTACATCACCCATGCAGTCTGATCTCACTCACTGTAAAAGGCACAACCCCAGAATGAGTCTCTGTGTGCTCATTAAACCTTTACACATTGACTCTCTACCTAAACACTTCCTCCTAGATTAACTTCTTTCCCATTTCCTCTGTCATGTGCACATCATATTTACATCAATAGTTACTACACTGCAAATAAACACTCGTGAGCATTATATTAAAAGCTACAATAGTGAAGACACTGAAAGGCATGGAAATATATGGGGGAGAAGACGTGAACATGGGATGTTTGCTCTGACAATAGCTGGGATTGTATAAAAAGTGGTATTGATTTAAAATACATAGTTTGAAATTTGTTTTTAAGACAACTTCACTTTTCATTTTCCCTGTGGATCTGTATATATTATGAAAGTATTCTTTCATATATACACACACAATCCTCTCAGTTATATACCTACATTACTATAAAGATACTATACACTATTATCACTATCAACTATTTTCCCAGTAAAGTGGGGAATCAGTGAGCCCCCATTACACATCTGGCTCTGCCTTTTACCAGCTCCATGTGGACCAGCTCTCACCACCCCTGGCTTGCCTTTGCACCCCAAAGAGGATGTCCACCTTCACCTTCTCTGCGACACACTGGATGGGAAATGCTATGGGCAGTTTAATCTCCCTCTCTCAGTCATTTCCAGACAGCAGAAATATAAAGCAGGGTGAAGTGCTAGTACCAGACCCTGTCCCATCTTCCCTGCATGCACATGAGATGCAGAGCCAAGGAGCCCTCAGGTGCCAAGTTCCTGTCTTTCTGACCAGGGTAAAGCAAACAGAAAAGCCTCTGACTTCTGTCTCCTTCACCATTTATACTGGCTTCGTGCCTAGAGGCAACCTGGCAAGGGACTGCTGCACAAAGCAGTTCTATGGACAGCTGCTGCCATACGCAAGTCAAGCTGATGAGAGAGCTGGGAATTGACCTTTCTGCTCCCCATTCAAGGGGCAAAAAGCTGAGATGAACTTCAATTAGCGCAGAGCAATACCTGTGCTGCTGACAAGAACAATGCAGCTGTACAGGCTCACACTGAGCTTAGCAAGAGCAAGAGCACACAGGTCCCCTTCTTCCCTGGGTCACAGATCTGGTCTGGCAGCCAGGACATATTCAAGACTGAGACATGCAGACATCAAGACCCCAACTCCCTGTCTCCTGCAGTCACTTGCAGCTGCCCTTTGACTTTCTCTGTTTTAAAAGGATGTTTGCTATCAGGCAAGCTGCTGGTTAATGCTGGGGTCACACACTGCTGCCTCCATGTCAAGCTGGTTATGAGTCATGTCACCATCAACTCAAGACAGATACATGGGAGCAGCAGCGTGTTCAGTGTTACATCAACAGCCATTGATCCTCTGGGTGGCTTTCCTTATTTTCCTCTTGATACCTGACAAAATGGGCTGTCACAGATGCTGGTACCTTCAGCATGAGCACCAGCAGTAAAGGACCAGGGCACTGAGCTAGGGCTTGGGTTATCAGATTGAGCCCTGGGGTTTCAACCTCTATATATGCATTACCAGGCACTTTGACCTGCACTATTACAGATAGGAGACAGCCTTCCATTAAGGTTAATGAGAAGAGTCCAGTGTCGTGGTTTAACCAGCACAGACTTGGGGGGAGAACTTATCCCCCTTTCAAAGCAGGTTTTGGCAAGCAGCTCTCAGGAGCAGAGCTTTACAAGGCAAAGCAGACTGGAAGCCAGTAAGCCTCAGTTTGCCTAACTGATTCCCTGCTAAGGGACATATAGGTGGGGAAGAATAAGATGTATTTGTCTCCATTACAAAATGCAGTCCCAGACACAACATTAGAAGGATAATTTGTGATTGAGATAGTAATTTACTGCAATTGATGATATTGGGGAACTTAAAACCCTGTTCTGAACAGCTACAACCACTTCCACCAATTCATTAGGCTCTGTCTGAACTGGGATCCAGCTTTGGAAATCCCACCTGGATCTCTGGTTTCCTTTCAGGTCAATGGACTGAAACAACTGAAACACCAGGTTCTGATTTTCCTGATGATTTGGTTTAATCGATTCCAGATTGTGTTCTATGAGCAAGAAAAGATGATTGGTTTTTCCTGTTTGATTAAATTGCTCTAAATGTATTAATGCTGTCAAACTCTATTACACTGGGCACATCTGTGAAGCAGGGGAATATCACCCGAAGGGCAACTGCACTAAATCTGCTCTATTGGCCACCTCAAGCAACTTAGAGTATGCCATTTCCCAAGTAAGTGTGTCCAAACCATCAGGAATCACAAGTAATAAACTCCACTTATTGAGCTGGAACCATCTGAACCTATTAAGACATCTCAGTCTATAAACGACAAGCCAGCAAGGTCGGAGCCACACACAACCCAAGTGGCAGCTATTTTCTCTCTCAGCCACAGGAACTTCCAGTCTTTAAGCCAAAATAGAGTGAGATACGACCCAGCAATGACTTGTACTCCAAAGGCTCTTGTCGCTACCTACTCTAGGTGTGGGAAGTTAAAGGATGACACTTTGCTGCTATGACTGCAGAGATGTTTATGCATGGAACTACGATTTCGACTGGCAGGCAACTGAAACCAAATGTTGCAGCACATTAGTAGGACAGCACACAGCTTCGTCCTACTTTTGCATACTCTTCACGAGCTCTTGAAGGTTGAAGAGATCTGTGTTAGACAGAAGGTCCAGCCTTATGCACATGAAGAGCTGAATAATGAGTATTGGCACTGTGGCAAGGGAAGATCGCAGTTGCAGGGAGGAAACAGTTGCGTATCTCAATGTTGTCAAATACACTTCAGTTATTCTGTAGAAGTTCTCTCACTCACAAGCAATCTGGAGCTTGGTTACAGTTCCCACACAAAGCTGACCCAGCACGTGCTCCGAGTGTGGAATCACATATCCTCCCCCTCTTCATTAAACTCCTATAAACTGATTTCTCTATACATTCATTTAATCCTATTGACTATGCATCAACCTGCAAGTCCCCATGGCACAAACACAGGGATATTTCACTAGGCAAGACGTTCAGGTAGTAACAGTCCTGAGAACATCTTCATTACAGTGCTAAGTAGAAACAACCAATATCTAACAAAGTTACAGTGGATACCACAAAGCATTATCATGGAATCCTGGAATGGTTTAGATTGAGAAAGAACCTCAAAGTTCATCCAGTTCCAACCCCCTGCCATGGGCACGGACACCTTCCACTAGAGCAGGCTGCTCCAAGCCCCCTGTTCCCAGAGCACAGCAGAAGGGGAGAATCCCCTCCCTCAACCTGCTGCTCATGCTCTGGGGATGCAGCCCAGCACACGGGGGGGTTCTGTGTTGCATTATCCTCTGGAGAAGCTACATGCATCTAACAAGTTAGATATTCAGTGCTAGCTCCCCTGTCCTTCCTTGGCATTCCATCATGCTGCATAGACAATAGCCCTTTGTCTGCAGAGCAGCAGGAAGAACAATCACCCCCTGCCAGGAAGGAAAAGGGAGACTGAGCCTCAGAGATGAATTGAGCCACTGGGATAAAGAGATGCAACTCTGCTGAAGACAATGGCAGCGAGCCCACAAATATTAATGGTGGATTTTGTGCTCTGTTGGCTTTTTTCTTCCTTTCTTTTCTAGTTTTAAGTGATTGAGCAGCTTCCCTGGTAAGGGCAAAAGTACATCAGGAACAGGCTCTCTTTGCAGCAACCAACAGCGCATCTTGAAGCCGGGGATGGAGTCCACAAGTTCCCTCAGCATTTTTCATTACAGAAGAGTTTGAAAGAGGCAACAAATTCTCTGCAGTGGAGAGTATTGAAACCGAGTGGGTGATGAGATACCCACTGCTGCAACCAAGCCACCCAAATGAAGGTTACTCAGCTAGAACATCAGTTGAATTCAGAGCTATGGCTTGCAGCTTCTACACACAGCTCTACATCGTGGAGACGGTGCAGCAAAACACCAGGTATAGACATCAACTGATGAATGCTCTGCTAATTTTAGCAGCTGGTAAATGGTGGTAAATACATCAGGGATATTAATAAAACAGCACATTACAAACAAAGGCTCTGTGTATGTACAGAGCAAACGGTACATGGCATGGGGAAGCCAGAGAGAGGCAGGTAAGAACAAAGACGTTGCTCAATAGCAATGCTGAAAATCAACTTATAGTCAGAAATGGAAGCAAATCACCTTCCCAGCTGAAACTGCAGCACCCGTGTGCTTCGGTATTTAGATCTGAAACCCATTTTCTTTCCTTTTCATTCTAGCATCCCCTCGGCCACCCCAAAAGCCATCTCCCGTTCTCACCCATCCCAGCAGTTGCTCTTCTCATGACTTCAAGACAGACCAGCCCATAGGTTTGGATACTTGTGTTATTAGAAAGTGCTATCTTGAGCTCAAACTCCTCTCCCCGATGCTTGCTCCTAATGCTTGGATTTCATTACACACACTTACATCAAACACTAATCCTAAACTGTACTTCCTGTTTCCCAGCCGTTCTGGGATAAGGACCCCACACAGGATCATTTTTCCTCTACTCTTTTCAATTTGCACACATTTAATAACAGGATAACAATCCATTAGGGATGGAGTTAAAACGATTGCCATTAGTTATTTATTGATTTACTATGCAGAGTAGCAGGGTATGAGAAATAGACTTTTTGCTTCTCAGTGGCCCATAAAATTACTATAATAATCTAACCCAACATGGCTTGAAGCTTTTACATCTTCCTCAGCTATTCTCAAGCAGAGAATCTTCCCCATCTCATTTTGTCAATGAGCAGTTTAAAAGACGTTGTATCTATTTGTCACCCACTTAGCAGCTGCCAATGGTAAGTAAGCATATACATGAAGATATATATCCCAAAATGGCCAGAGTAATCATTCCTGGCACAACTGAAGAGATAACCAGGACCACTTGCTCCTATTGAATTAGGTTTTCCATTACTCACAACTAAATTGCTCTTCACTTTTTAATTTAACATTAACACAAGGAAACCCAATCACTGCATGGACTTCGATGCTGGCTCAAATCAGCGCCACTGAAACTAAACAGAAGTTCAATACCATCTACCTTTATTGCACCAAGATCCGTCTTTAAGCTCTGTTTCCTCACCTATCCTGTCAAGGGAAGTTCATTCACTGCTGGTTTTCATCTGTTTTAACCCCAGGGAGTTTCACCATCATGCCCTAGTGAAAGCATCATTATTAAACATCCCCAGTACTTAACACGCATTTTATGGGGCATGAAAGTTGCATAAAGCACTACAAGCAAAATTAATGTTGAACATGTTGATAACTTGGCTATGAAGAACATCAAACACTTAATCATGCGACTAATAATTACACCAAGCTAGCACAGCATTTATAATATCTCCCTGAACTAAATGCACATCTCCCCTGTGCTCGCTCCTTTTATCTCCCATAGCTTTTGGGGAAAATCCTTCCATGTTCAGAGGGTTCATGCAATGCCTACGGGCCTCTTATCCTCCCTTTTTCATCTGCATTCACTGGGGTCCTCATTTTAAGAGCTGTTTCTAGCACCAGTTCCTCCCCTTCCCAACCCTGTGGAAGTCAAAGCTTTGCCAGACAGACCAAGGTGTTGAAGGAGCGTGCAGCAGAGCACCTTAGTGCATCCAACTGAGCCAGCTTCAGTCACTAAGTGCCATCTCATGGCCTTCCACACAGCTTATCCTGAAGTAAGCCAGGTAATTCAATAGGAGGTAAGCATACAAGATCATGTCTGAGTGGAAATACCATTCTCTTAAGCCTCCCCTGCTCTGCAAACCCAGGTTTTGTAGGTTCAAAGCTATAACAAGTGTCCCCTTTAACAAAACATGAAGAGCCCATGCAGATGTGCAGCATCACCTCCTCCCCAGGGGTAGAAACGAAACTGATGCTGCCAACCAGAGCAGCTCCATGGATTTACAAAACTGGCTTGCACCATGAGTTCCCTATACTGCCTTTGTGTCCTGAACAGCTTCTGAGGCAGATCCTACCTGGAAACACAAAGTTAGCCGGACAGAGCAGCAGGTCACCCATGCTCATGCAGTCACTGGAGCAAGACAATGTTCATTCAGTACATTAGCACAGTGCTCCAAAGATAAACTTGCTCAGGACACAAAGGAATTGGACAGATCCAGAGGAAGCCAATTAATTAAGGATTTCTGGAGGTTTTCCAAGCTTCTCAGGCTAAAAAAGAGTCAGGACTGAAAAGCTCCTTCAAAGACAAACCCCAGCTGAAGCCTTAAGATGTTATCGTCATTTACTTCCTTAATGAGACAATATTTGTCTGGAAAGAACACAAAGTTCCAGCCTGAATTGCTCTGCAAGTGGCTTTTAAATCAGTCCCTGTAACAGGAGGCTGAATGTCAGCACTGAGTGAACCCTCCGGGCAGACCCTGCTTGGCCATGGTGGGCCAGGTCCCCAGTGCGCTGATTTATACCCCTGGAATATTGGCTCCATGGGCTTGGCTCTCCACTACATTCAAGTCCTGCCTGCTAAACCCAACTGATGTGAGAGCAGCTAAACCCATCTCAGCTAATAAAAGTATGGAGGGGGAAAAAGCAGGGAAGGGAGGGGGAATCATAATCCTGAACTACCCATACCCCTTTACATCTCCTTTGTCTGAACTACTTCTTTTTGACACACCAGGTTTCCTTTTCATCTCTGATTTTGACTGGATTCAATTTAATCCCTCAGGCTGCAGTCTAAAAGACAGCATTAAGACAAAGATATTTGTGTGCAGAGGTTGAGTTCAAGGATAGTGAACAATGTAATCTCATTTCACTAACTTTACAATATTAAGGGCTGATAAGCATTAAACTGAAAGGACCAGAGCAGACAACCCCAGATCTATCCCCACTCATGTCTCAGGCTTCAGCTCAGGCTTTTAAACAGGAAATAGATTAAGCTTAGTGTTGAATAAGGCTCACATCAGTTTGCCTTCAACATGACAACCAAAGCAATTGAAGTGGCAGTGCTGTTTTAAGATGATTTGATATTGCCCTTGAACCTACAATGCAGAGGCCAAGCTCTACATCAGCTGTTGCAGTGGAACATGCTGCTTGCAGACACTGGAGCGATGAAATCAGTGCGATGGTTTGGAAGTCACATTAATTTATGGTTACAGTCTGCCATCCCATCCTGAGACATGGCTGTTGTGTGGCTAACACTGGTCCAGTGGAAGGTGTCCCTGCCCATGGCAGTGGGCTGGAACTAGATGAGCTTTAAGGTCCTTTCCAACCCAAACCAGGCTGGGATTCTATGATTTTATGACTTCAGAACTGAAGGAACAAGGCCTGGCCTCCCTCCCTGCATGCTCAGGGCTTGAACCTTTCCCTTTCAACCCTCTATCTGCTCAGCCCAGGAGCTGTCTGGGGCAGGCACGGTGTTTGAACAGTAGCTGGGTATTTATTGTGGCCTCATTGTACGAGCACTAGCTCTGCTAGAGTTAACAGAGTCCAGAGGGAAAAGCTTCCTTCCAAATTGAGTTATTCTCAGCTCTAAAAACACCAATAAAGCACACGCTTGAAGTCTTCTTGCTTGCAATGAAATACCTAAAAAACCCCAAGCTCTTCTGGTGAGTGACTGAAGCAATAGCAGCCCCAGCTGGATGCTATCATTTAGCATCATTCCCCTCTTCCCACTGCAGAGCATCATCAGTGCAGCCTATGAGGGATACAGCAGGGATGGCCACATCACTTTATGGGTTGCTGCTCTGCACCACCTTCCAGGTTCACATCCTCAGCACCTTCTTGTCCTTCAGATTGTATCTGGGCACATCCCGGCTGCCTCCAGTGCTGTTGTGAGGGTCTGGGGGGAGGATGGGAGGGTTAACTGCATCCTGTCTGCAGCGGTGACCTCTGAGCCAGCCAAGGAACAGTCTCATGGATTCCTGGCTCATTTCTGATATGAAACTGTTCCAGTTCCTACTAAACAGCTCTTGAAACAAAATGGTTAAACCCCAGGGCACAGCACTGAAGGAGAGCACTAAACCTGCACAGAAGCTGGGAATCTGGTGGCATAATCTCCAGTTCTGTGCTCTGTGGCTCCCTTCATACATGAACAGGAGGAGTGGGGGTCAGCCCCATTGTGGTCTGGGTCCAAGCTGTGTTCTCCTCTCTGCCAGCTCACTCTGCTCTAGGTTTAGTTATAATTCCTGATACGAGCTTAAGAGGGAGGCTGAGTACCTAAAACCCCTCAAGATCCTGGGGTGAGACAGGATTCAATTCCCATCTGTGTACCACGAATGCTCAGAACACACCTGCAAACCAAGGGCACTGCTTTCTAACCATTTGGAAATGTCAGCCTTCAGCTCCTGCTGTACCCTGGCTTTGTCCAATACAGCTCACAGGGGCCAAAGGGACTAAATTGATGGGTCATTATTGTCAGGGAAGCACCAACTCACCTGCCAGCACTTGGAAAGGGCTTACAAGAACAGTCCTGTGCCTTGGAACACCGGAGCCCCTTACTAAAGGATGTAACTGCAGCTGCAGCACAGTAATTGGGAGAAAATTACTCATTACTTGTTAATAATCTAATCAGGTCCTTAATGCTGTATCTATCACTGTGGTATGCTCTTCAGGCTTATTCAACCCAATGGCCTTTAATACTGCAAACAGCCTTGCATCCATAAGAGAAAGGTGCTTTAATTAATGACGTTTCACAATGTGAAATAGAAAAGGAATTAACAGTCACACAGCAACAAATGCCAACCCGAACGCTTCCCAGCATGGCCCAAAGCTCCAGGTGAGTCCCAGCACTTCAATCTAATTGCATCTATTAAACAGATGCTGCAAAATTAGATAATCTGTATGCATTGTAGGTCAAATTCACCCAAGGCCTGGGAGCCCCAGGACTCCCATTTAAGTCACAGTGTGAAGCCTTGAAGGAGAAAGTGGAAGGTACAGATTGCGGCCAGTTTTACCTCCTTTTCCCAGCTGAAAGACTCACTCCTTCGTGCACAGATTTAGTGGCCCTACACAGCTCTTTGTGCTTCTCCCACACAGGATTAGTCAGGGGCACAGAACCACAACGTTGTTGGTGTTCTACAGTTGTCCTGTGACTGACGGAGCCTTGTCCGGCTGCTCACTCATATTCCTCTCATCTTCATCCCAAAACTCTCTCTTTCACCCTTCCATTACCCAGATCCAAACCAGCTACACTTCCATTAAGAAGGAATCCTTATGTTGAAGCCCTTGCTCTTGTGCCAGCTTTTTGGACCAATTATTGCTATAAAATCATGGAGCTAACCCTGAAGTGTAGGAACCCAAGGGTTTTGCTGAAGGACTCACAGTTATTAAAGACAGATGTCCTGTTTGATCTAGGCATACAGAAGCTACATCAAGGCACCAACTTTTGCCCTCCTGCATTTCCATTACTGGTATGTAATATCTAAAGCATTGCAAGAAAAACATGCTAGTGAAAGCCTTTCACAATCGCATTCAAAGCTTTTACTTCCCCTCCCCAAACCATAAACAGAAGAAAAAGGGTAGCAGCACCACCATAATTTGCTGGCTGGTCTTTGGCTGCCATCTTTTTGATGTCATACTTTCCAGAAGAGGAAAAAAGCAAGGATAAAGTTCATGTATTGCATTTATAAAAGCAGAGGAGCTTAAAAATATTTGTCTTCTCACAGGACAGAAAGGTTATTGCATTTAGAGGGAGAATAATCATTTCTTACTCTGTCCTTCCATGGAGCTTTCTATTCCAATATACTTTAGAGCTTAGAATTATGTCACAATTTGCTCTCTAAATGTCATTTTTACTGCATTCCCACGCTGGAAGGTGTTCAAGTCAGGAAAATAATAAGACAAAGTACTCATAGCCATGTCTAGCAGAAGATAGAGTCTGCAACCGAGTCCTCAAAGACAGACTTGTTTGCCTATGGGAAGTTAATAGGACACTGCAGGGGAACAACAGTTCCTCAGGACAGTAATCCAAGCATGTCACCACTCCAGTGACAGAAAGGCACCATCCAGTCCTGCCCTTTGATTAAGAAACAGCTATCCCATCCGGCTTTGATTTATTATTTCTCCCACTATCAGCATAGCGGCATCAATCTCTGCAGCTTAAATCTGGCGCTGCTATTCTGCATCTAGAATAGCAGGAAAAGATACCAGGATTCCTCCCTAGATCATCAGCACTGCAGCAATAAACCCAATGAAGGCAGGCTTGTTTCAAACTGATGTGAAGTCACCCACGTCTTCCTGTGCTCTCTCTGCATGGGCATGTTTAGGTCTATTGTGCAGATTTATTGGCCCATCACCAGATTTAAGGGCACTGGAAGCGCTGACATCTCTTGCAGCTTGCTGAAAGGACCCAGACATGGATATTCACCAGGTGAGAGGGGTGGTAAGATACAGTCCAGACCTTGCGTACTGGAAAATAATGGGTTGTGATTAGAAGGGAAGCGCTGCCTACACTGTGCAAAATCTCCCTGTGGATAAATGGGGTTTATTCTAATAGGGAGTTGTGAACTCTATTTCCAGACCCTATTCCATTTTCAGATGGGCCATAGTCAATGTACAACACAAGTTCACATTCGATAAGAAAGAAATCTTTAAGGTTTCTGCCTCACTTCAAAGCCAAGTTGTGAGAGAACGGGATGATTCCCAGCTGCTTGAACAATATCCGGAGGGATAAATTTGGTCCCAAGGTACAATGTGGTAAAATTAAGGTTAATTCCAGTGAATTACACCAATGTATAATTGGGCTTAGAACTGGGGAGCTCGAGTTTAGTTTTACCCTAGGACACATCAGGCTTAATTCCACCGAGGCCAGCGTAATTAGAATAGTGTAAAAATAGGATGCAAGAGACAGCCCCTGAGGTTGGGAAAAGCACAGGAAATTGGAGAGTTCTGAACTGTATCTTAATGTATGGATCTGAAGGGGGGATCAGAACACAGGCAGGGCCTATGTTTTGGTGTAGATTTGCCAATTCAGGGCAAATTCACTTACAGAGCAGCCAGAGCAATTCTACAGAGCTGGTGGAGCAGCTCTGGTTAGACACAATGCAACCGAGCTCTGAACCTGGCCACTGGTCCTGCTGCTGAAAGCTTTGCTTATCAGATAACACAGGTTCAATTCTCCTCCCTGCATCAGCAGCAGCTTTCAGTTTTGTTCCTCTTATATCTTCTGGGCTTTTGAACTCCAGTCAGTGCTGCATTAGCAGATATACATTATTGGGTTATACACATTATTGGGTTATACATATTATTGGGTTATACACATTATTGGTTTATATACATTATTGGGTTATATATATTATAGGGCTATATACATTATTGGGCTACATACATTATTGAGTTCTATATATTATTGGGTTATATACATTAAGGAGTTATATACATTATTGGGTTATATACATTATTGGGTTACATACATTATAGGGCTATATACATTATTGGGCTATATATATTCTCCACAAGGAGGTTTTTCTGATGAGAGGATGGCGTTTCAGTATTCCTTAGAACTGCCATTGGAGACTCATTTTTCCCTAGCACAAAGAAGGGAGGGGGAAGAAAAACAACTGCAGCACTGTTGATCGTGGGCATAATCTGCAGGCTGATGTCAGATCTGCTCATGCTGACCTAGATGTCCCAGTGGACTTCCTAATTCATGCTGCAGATACTGCAGAGATATGGGTGGGGTTTTCTACATGGGGGAAAACCACCCTTCTACTGTAGAAGAAGGAGATTTAAAGATGTAACCACACGGTGCCCATGGGTCTGCTGTGCCTTTGAGGAAATGGGCTCAAATCCTGCTTGTACGATGCAGATTCGGTTTTAAACTCATTCTAGAGACTTTCTTTCTTCTGTTTTATACAGTTCAAAGTAAATTGGGAGCATCCAGCAAACAAGAGCATGCAAGCATGGGGTAACCACCCCACACATTCACCTCCTGCTACAAGCAGAAGGAACAGAGCCCAGCCTTTTGGTTTTAATGCATTTTTAGCAGGTTTGGTTTAAAACAAATGAGGCTGATGCAGCCATGCTGAGCGTGAGCATAACCCTACAGCAGGAAGCTCTGCCTGCCACACACTGGAGTATAGGCTCTAAAATAGCCTCACCCAGGGCTGGCAGCTTCAGAGAATGATAAACTTGCTTATTTTGCCATGTTATTGGCTTAAAATGTGCGCTCTGGGGTATGGAAATGCCTGGAACGCTCCATGTCTTGGGTGAAAAGCATCCCTGCTTCCTCCAGCTTGCATGAACATCGCTCTTCTGCCATCTCAGCTGGGTTCTCAGTTGCCACACCTCAAACCCAGACTGTCCAGGTCAAACCTACTCGAGTCCATTACATCTATGGGCCTGTTGGCAGATTGCACTGATTTGTACCAATGCAGAGCAGGAATACAGCACTGCCTTTGGAATAGCAGCATCCAGCAATGAGCTTGGCTTTCCTTCTACCAGACAAACAGAAAACCACTCGCTGACCCTCGGGACCGATCCGAGCCCAAGAAAACCTCTTGGCAGGACTGTGCAACATTAATAACTGTACGGGGCTAATTATAATAACTAATGGGCTGACACCACAGTGCCTTTGTGTTCCAGTTAAATTCCACCACCACTTCGGGTTTTAGCACCTAGAAATGCACGCTGTATTTTGGGGTTTGAGAAGGAAATGCAAGCAGAGAATCAGGTCCCCACTACGATACAGGGAGGGAAAGAACAGAGCAAATACCACTAGTAAATCCCTGCTATCACCAAATGAAAACGTTAAAGTGACAGAATAACCCTACAAGCAATGGAGAAGCACTGCTGTTTGTTGTCATCTATTGTGATAGAAGTTTTCCCTTGTTCCACTGCAGGAAAAGAGATCTTCCTGGAGTGATGCAGCAGGTACAGAACACGGTCAGAACAAACCAAGCTGCTTCTCAGAGGCGGCATTTAAAGAAGTAGAGCCTAATGATTACTGCAATTAATGCAGCTGCAGTGATTGCTCACTACCTCCAGGACTGAAGTGGGTTGTGTGTGATGTCTGCATATCCAGAGCCTTATGGAGTGTTGGTTTACTCCTTCATAGCTAAGGAGTGATAATTAAAACCTGCCTCCTGTTTACTTCAGCATAGCTGATCACTGATTTTGTGTGTGTGAACACACAGACAGAGGAAAACCAGCACGTTTGGGGTTTGGGTTGGGCTCTTTTTTAGGTGCAGCTGAATCCCACTTTGCAATGCAATGTCCCAACCGTCCCCATGTTCTAATCCAGGGGGCAAATTGCCACCAGAAACATATGGTAGGAACAGATGGGAGGGAACTTCCTATAAACCACAGGAGAGAAGGAAGAGGGAGAAAAAACCCTGAAGATGAAAAAATAAACACTTATTGACAATTTACACTTGTGAAGCAGCTCCAGAAAGAGATGAGTAACAGGCAGGAGGTGAGAGGACATCCGCATAGGGATGTGCAAGTAGGAATCACAGCTGTGCATAGCAGGAGAGGGGGGACATATCCAGTGAGCAGTGCAGTGAAACCCAGTCACAGGCAGCCTGGAGTCTGCCTGCACAATGCAGGAGACTTCTGGTTTTCCCCATCCTCACTATAGGCAGAGAGCTCTCAGACCTGCAGCATTAACCCCTGCTAAAGCACCTGACACACTTCTGGCACGGACATCACCAGCTGCCTCCCACCTTTGTATTTTCCACCTTAGTTTGCTTTCTCTGGTCCTAAACTTCAGTTGCATGAAAGCTGTAAGGCAGAAGCATCATCCCTTCCATTGGCTGATACTGTAAAATCCACAAAGCTTCAGCCCGCAGACCCATTAGTCCAATACTGGCCACAGACCAAACTACATTGTACAAGACCTCAGGCATGGCCCTCCACACCCTGAGCAAGCCCCAGATCTCAAGGACACAGTTTAGGACCCACTGCTATAACGATCTCAGTGAGAGGTAAAGCGAACACTGATGCAGTGAGAAAGAAGGTGACTTACTCAAGTGCTAGAGTTGGGAATGGACACAAGATTCCCTTCTGTCTGAAGTCACTGCTCTAATCTGCCTTTGATTTACTTCATTTTGGCAACTCGGACAGCATTACATCACCTATGATCTGGCCGGATCCTTTAGCCATCAGTATGGGAACAAGCATCCCACAGCCCCGAAAGCCTGCAATACCTCTTCAGAGCGCCTCTGAATATGCAGTCTGTTCCCTCAGACTAAAATTAATAGCCTTATTGGCAGGATGACTCAGGGAGCTGGAGGCTTGTCTCGTCTCCCTGCATCGGCAATGAGATTTCCCTGATTTATTTTATCTGCAGTAATTAAGGCAGCTTCTCCCTCACTACCACTAACGCTGGCGAGATTCAAGAATAACACAAGAAACAGCAGCAGGCCAGACTAAAGGATCAGCCAGAAAATTGCTCTGGGCAGTTAAAGTTTCACCTTAATATACATAGAGCACTTTGTGCTGCTCCCTGCCTGTAAGTCAGCTGGGGCAAAGAGCCTGGTTAGAGCCCAGCCCTGCAAGTGGAACTGGTCTGGAGCATCACTGCTATTATTCCGGGGTACCAGTCCTCAGCATCCTATTAGACAAGGCTGCTTGTGCCAGGCAACACCAGACCAAGCCCTTCATGCAACAACTGCAGCATCAACAAGAAAACTTCAAGGTGTCTCCTACAAACAGGCACTCCTGGGCTGTAATTTCTGCAGTATTACAAGGGGTTTGTCCTTGTAAGGAGTCACTGCCTCCCTCCGAGGCAGCTCCATGCTGGGAAACCAGAGCTGCTGCTGCAGCAGCCACTGCTTTGCTTTGTGCTTTGGGGAAAAACCCTTTCTCATCTTTGCAGCCCTGTTTGGGACACCAAAGGCAGCGGGAGCAGGACCAAGCTGCCTGCCCCGTGCACAGCAAAGGTGGACCTGGCAGGAGCATCCTCAGTAAGAGCCTGCTTCATCTTCCCCCGGCCCTGGGACAGAAGGGCGCAGGAGCTCCCTTCCACAGACTTCTCGGAAGCAAAGCAAGATCCCCAACCACAGAGCATTGCAGCCCTGCTCTATCTGACACCCTGCTTAAGCCCAGCAGTAATTTTAACCCTTCACATGCTTTGTGGGCCACAGAGCCATAGGGATTCAGTGACGGGCTCAGAGCACCAAAGCCTTGCTAAAGCTCCGCAGGGCTGGATCCCACAAGGATGTTTCTACCTATTTTGCCTTGGAGTTCAGGATTTGTTTCTCTCATAGCCTTTTTCCCCGTTAGTTCCTGCTTTCTGCTACTTTCTTCCCTCTATAAAAGCTATTTCAGGCACTTAACAACTCAGCTAATTATGGGAAGGAGCCACACTGCAAGCTCCTGGGCTAATGAAGGGTACTGTGATTTTCTGGAGCTCTGTGTGAATGCTGCAGTATCCAGTCCCTGTCTAGTATAATATATATCCATATTCCTGTACCAGTACTGACTGAAACACACCCTGACTTAGTGCTGCTAGTCAAGGTCAGGCAGGCTGAAATGCAAACATCATCACCAGGCACAGAACAATAAGTACAAAGTGGAACGCTGCAGCCTCGCAAATAACATTGCCTCTTACACGCTGCCCCGGCTGACTGGCATTTCATATCCCAGAACAAGCCTCATTCACTTCCCCAAGGGAAAACCGTACTTAGAGGCTGCTTGCCTTAATTTCCACACTGACTCCACAGATAAATCCAAAGTGTCTCCAGGAAAGGAGCGATTTATAAGGTTCACTACAAACCCCTGCACTTTGTGGAGCTGACTCTTCCCTGCTCTGCAGCTTGTTGGCATTTACACCAAAGCAATGTGCTATTCCACTAGTTCAGTTCCACTTTACTCCCTCCCTACACAGGCTGAGCAGCCCTGTAGAGTGGAAGGACAGCAGCAGGGATGCCTCCAGCCTCAGCTTCACCTGAGCAGTGGATGATTTTTAACCACCTTTTGACTCCCCATGGTCCCTCAGAAGATGCGCATCCTATTTATGTGACAGATGTGGCTGGAAGCCTGCATGCAGCAACTCACAGGGAATGAGACAGCTCCACACCATTCCAGCTTGTACCGACTCAGCACCAAGCACTTTTTGCTCCATTTATTGCCCATAGCACTGAAGTGCAAATTTAAGCCATGTATCAGCTACATGGGCCATCAATCAGTTCTCTTGCTTCAAGGCAGAGCTGTCAGGAAGGAAATGCCCACCTTAATAGAATAACATACAAAATTACCTTCAATGCCTGAAGGTCTGCTTGTCTCCAAACCAGAAGCAGCAAATCCAGTGCACAAGTGGAGTTTGACCCCGGCTCCATCATTCCTCCGGGGCCAGAATGGTGATTTCTGGCTATATATGGAGCCACCCCACAATTCAGAGCCCTCACATTCACTCTAAACACTCACTGCAGCCATACCCCAGAAAGCAATTGGGAACTAAAATAGGAACTGGATAATAAATAGCTCCCTAAGTTATTTCAATAAAAGGGCTCGTAACAAAGAGCTCTGGGTTGTATTTCATTAGTCATCAACTAAATATGGATTAAAGTAGTGGCAAACTAAACGATGCTCAATATGTCATCAAGCAATCTCAGGGGCTGCTAGAGGATTATTATTATACTTTCATTACTGTAATTAGTTTGATACATAGAATCATTCAATATCTGCATGTGCATCACAACTGTGGAGGCTATGTGCCTGCCTTTCCCCTTTCCCCTCTTCCCCCCATCCCTCAGGTATCTTTGCTTGTTAATGTATAGATTAAAAAGTCCAAACTCATCATGATGCAAGGAAGTGTTTTGTTCAGGGGGCTGTTTGATGTGCCTATGTCTCAGATTTGCCGTCTTTCAGAATCCAGCTACACATTCTGTGTCCATTAAAGCTGCTGCCTCTGGCAGTTTCCCCATCACTACCACATCCGCAGAGTCCAGATAGCACCAAGAATTCGGTACCCAGAGCCACGGGAATTGATGCCAGCAGAGATGGAGAGGGGGAGCAGGGGATGCAGGTGCTTGAAGACCCAGGCTGTGTGTTTGCAGTGAAACAACACAAATATAACTCCGTCATTTCTAGTTTATTACTTTCCATCACATCCCTGTGCCGGTACAAACTGATGAAGGTCCCTTGTGTTCAGCAGAGCTGTACTATCGACGCCAGTCAAAGAAACACTTGTCTATATTTAGCCACTACACGATGCAAAAGCAATAGGTGGGCAGCTCAGAGATTTATACCCAGCCATCTGCAAAGCATCATACAACTTTTATAGCATCGATCCAAGGCTCTGAGTCCCCTTTCATTCCCTTCCCCCAAGCTCACCGAACTCTTCCAGGCTTTCCAGTGCTTTTAATTTGTACACTACAAAAGCACAAAGGCTTTCCATGAAAGTTGTATCACAGGGATTAACATTTCCTAACTAATGAGGAAGTGAAGCGTGGCCCCAGACTCAAGGCAGCAACAGCCTGGAGTCTTGACTGCCAATTCCCATCGCAAACCTTCAATTAGCTTCCCGGAATCTTTCTGTTCTTCCCAACCCTGATGAATAGCAGGAGTTAGCCCACTTACTGCAAAATATCTCACTGGAGCTTATGCAAGTCTCAAACCTCTGATGGCACCATTAATCTTTGTGTGCACAGGAGGCAGAGATCTAACGATGAACTAATCTGCTGCAGGGTGAAGCGGACCCACTGCGCTGTGAAAAGGTCCCTTCAATCAAAAGAATCAAGGGGCCAGACCTCGGGATCTAGGGATACCTTTCAAATCCCATTGATTTAAAGGGCATTTGGAGGCACTCTGCACTAAGAATAGCTTTATGAAAGGTTGATGGGTAATAAACAGGTAACTCCCTGCTGCTGCTGTTGTGTTCGCATACAAACTAAGCACTAGGCAGAAGTTAATGGGTGGTGTGAGGAGCTTAGGACCATGCCTGCGTTATTCTGTCCAAATAGAATGTTAATGCACCCACACTGACTTTAATTGCACAGTGCCTATTAATTCTAGCCTGATGTTCTGGCACCCGCATGCTGGGATCCAAGCAGATGAAAGAAAGAAGAATGAGGGTTGTTTGATCTGCACTTGAAAATACACCTTTTGGCTTAAGACTTTAGACATAGAAAATGGAGGCTCATGGGGCAAAGTGACATTGAAGTCATTAAAAGGCAAGATTTGCATCTCCAATTTAGACTCAAAGCCAGCCTTGTTTATATTTGGGACTAAAGTAAATCAAGGGATATGGGTATCCATGGCACTTTGGTGTGCTTCTTTTCCCCAGCCAAAGGAAATTACACTTAAAAGTCACATTTATTTACAGTACATGCTTATCTACAATATCTATTTATTATAACAATTACATCGGGGCTTACAGAGCAACAAATCTGGTGCATCATTAAAGCAGGTTTGCAGTATCCCTAAGTAAATATCGTACCAACACCTACTGCAGGGACATTGGTTTGGGTTGACATTAGACTTGGAAGCCTCAAACCATCAGCCACAGAGTAAAATCCTATTTTGCAGTATATGCTTGCATCCAGAAACAACCAGAGGGAGGAGAAGGTATCATTATGCTGGGGATAGAGAGGGGAAGTGGAACACAAGAGACAAAGAGGTAAGAAAGGATTTAAATACTGAAAACTCATTGAATTTCCTTTAGGATACTTTGGAAAACTCTATACTACAGCAAGAATCCTTCCAGCAGCCCATGTGAACTGAGCCCTTCGCTTGCTCTGTTCCTCAGCACCTCCAGGAATCCATGATTCTAATTCCCTAATGTAACTGCCTGTCACATTTTACCAGTGAATTTGATTGTGTTTGCTTTGCTTAATGAGCTCTCCGATGTGATAAAGGGATCTTAAAACAAGTGAACATTTACAATGCATTCCTAGCACACACACACACCCAGGACCTGCAGAGCTGTGTGGGTTCATAAATGCACAGAGACGAGCAGCATCAAGATCCACACCGCATGCAGACCTTCACATCTGCTCACAACCCATCAATAATACATCCCAGCGCTGAGCAGGCAGCAAACGCAGGGGCTTCTCAAGCGCCCGTGCTGCCCATCCGCGCACGGATTTGCTGCCTATAGGGAAGAGAAGTCCAGAGGAGCATTTGCTACCTGAGCAATTTCCCCTCAGCCCTGCAAACACGCCCTGCTGCTCTACAACATAAATGTTTTACTGCATAAGTGAATTGGAGCTCTCGAAAGAGGCAGTCACGCAACGTGTCAGAGGCACTCAATGCAGACAGGCCTGCCTTCACCCTAGGAAACCTGCTTGCTTTTGAAGTGCCAGAGTCATCATAGAATAGTTTGGGTTGGAAGGGACCTTAAAGCTCCTCCAGCTCCAACCCCTGCCACAGGCAGGGACACCTTCCACTAGAGCAG
>JANHGB010040271.1:0-35710 GCA_026283785.1 Coracopsis vasa | reverse complement strand
TAAAGTACTTATCTTTCAAGGGATGTTTGTCCATCATCTTTCCTGTTCACAAAACCCACTGAAAGCAAATAAGCCCATTAAATAAATATACTTACTATATATATTTTATATATACTTAATATACTTTCTTCTATTACTTAATACAGAATCCCACAATAGCTAACGGCAGTGAATTTATAACTTTATTACCGGAGTCCCATTTGTTTTTCATATAAATATAACACTTTTCATTAAAACCAAGCATGGAAAATATAGTACTAGAAATATAGGACCCAACCAACATATGAAAGGTTTATTATCCACAGGTTCAATATACTTTCAATTATACTCAGAAACAGCCTGCAGCAACCACCATGGGTCTCTAAATAGGCTGTGAAATTGCCCTTTAGCCACATTTACTATACTATGACCCTGGTGCTCTCCAACTACAAATGAGAGCTGCTTCAGGCTGGTCTTGGACTCACTAGCTGCTGATGAGCCCAAGGAGACCATGATGACAGCAAAGAGATGGCTACAGATCTCACTTCCTAGCCACTCTTGTTTGCCATCAGTAGAGCTTGTTACCCTCCGGAGACCTTAGATAAGTCATTAAGTTGGCCTGGTGCTGCTGAGCTGTTTCAGGTTTACCCACGGCTGCCTCATCCAGATGCTAACAGCACTTCTTACTTGTTACAGCTGTCAGCTTTATTCTCCACCGAGCCAGCCGCTGTGTCCATGAACGTCGCCACGTTGGAGAATCCTGCTGGCAGCTCATCCCACTCGTCAAACTTGATCCCACTGCCCAGCGAGTAGGTCCCCTCTGCACATTTGCTGCACGCCTGGTTCTTCATCTCCAGGTACTCGCCAGAGGCACAGGAGAAAGCTGGGGATACAATTGTTGGCAACATGTCAATGGAGAAATTAATCCCTATTAATTTCCATTAATCTTTTGCTGCTTAATTAATTAAGAGTGAACTGACACTTAAGGGAACCAAATAGGAATGCCCCAGTCCCAGGAACACAACAACACTGGCTGCAAAATTGAGATGTTCGCCAGTGCATGATTTTAAACCAAACCCCAAATGATGGCTCCTGATTGTCTCTGCTGGCAAAACAAGATTTTAGTCCTCTTTAAGACTGAACATCCCTGATAGAAAGCAAATGAGAGCTTTCTGCAGCACACAGTATTTCCTATATTGCTTTTTAACTTAACTTTGCCGGTCTAGCCAAAGCAGGATTCAGAGCAATGCACACAACTCGCATCCCAAGAAACAGTGGGATTTTTTATTGTTCCACACATGTCACTTATGAGGTGACAGGTATTTCATACACTCCCTTTGGGAGATATAAAGTCACTGGTCTGAGAAACTGTAGGAGAGACTGCTAGCCAAAGTGATGAAACTGGCCCAAAAGAACTGACACCCACTGAAGTCCCAGCAAACAGGCTCCATAGATGTGCTGATGTTTATCTAACTGCAGAAAGTACTTCATTGTAAGGACTTTCTAATAAAGTCATGGCTTCTTAACACCAATTTCCATCTGAATCTAGCTGCAGTTCAGGTTCCCATTTCTGTGCCAGCTCCCACAGCATTTCTTTGTGTAACTGTCCTTGATGGGCAGCACTGGAATGCACATAAAGGTCCATTTTGAAGGAAAGATCTGCCAAAGGGTCATTTTTCCCTCTCGGTCATATCACCATACTCTGAATTTGAACCAGTGGACTTCAAACCAACAAATCTGTTTTTCTAACCTCTTGGCTCACTGGTGATGGACCAAGAAGGAAAGCGGGCAGGAGCCTAGTGGGGCTGAGTGCTGGAGTGGGAATGCACACGGAAATCCTACTGCAATGGCTTTCTGTAAAAGACTGACAGGCAAAAAACCCACCCTCAGTGAGGGCAAACAGTGCTCTGTAGGCAGTGGCACACGATACACAGCGCAGCTAACATCCTATCTGAGTCCCTCTGTGACCCAGCTCAAGCCATAGGCTGTATTGGCAGCTGGGGCTGGAACTAAAGCTTTCTTCAGAGACCTGGAGGAAAACAGAAGCACTTCCCCGTGTGTCTGAACTGAGACCACACATTGTACACTTCTTACCTAAATGCATAAAGGTGTCCTGCCTCACTGCTGCAGCATCATTTTGCATATATTATATATATAAATATATATTATCCTGCTTTCTTTTTCTCTTTTGAAGGGTGCAGAGAGAAGCCATGAGGAAGGGAAGTAAGAAAGCAAGCTCTCCATAACATATTTGAATTCTTTAACAGTTTCAACATTCTTTTTTAAGAAAGTTAAATAGCAAGAAATGGGAGAGTGCTGCCTAACCACATGTTCCAGATTAGTGACTTTCAAATAAAGACTCAGTAACTGCGAGTGATTTGCTGCCATAATGAAGATGCAGAAGGCAGCAGAGCCTCCTCCTCGAATGCAGTGAGGTTGAGCAGAGATTATTGCTTTAACTAAGCTGATATCTTTTAACTCCTTGCAGTTTGATCATTCTAGAGAATAAAAAGAGTTGAAGAGATCAGGCAGGATGCCATGCAGGACATGGCCATCCATCACTCATCTTCCAGGACAGAGATGAGTCTTTTCCTTATTTAGATGGGGAATTGCCTTCTTTCCCTTTCCTAAGAACTGTATTTCAAAGGCAGCAGCATTTCCCATCAAAACACATACATCTGCAAGCAAACTAGCCCTGAGCATGCCAGCTGCTTGCCAAGTTCAATCTGGGGCTAAACATGCCCAATGGCAACACGAACCACTTTCGACATTGGAACAGATGCATCGTCTGGTCTCATTCCATGTGGTCAGCAGTGGCTGGAAGGGGATGAAGGGAAACAAGGTGTGAGATGAGCATGGAGATGGTCTCCTCTTCTAGTGTCATGCAGCTTGCTCTTCCAGCAATGAGGCTGACCAAAGACCAGGACAAACCCTCTTTAAACAGCATCAATTCAGGAGTCTATCCTAGCCAGAGATGGGCAGGTTGTGGCTGTGCCCAGAGGGATGCTACAGAGCTGCAATGTGCCAGGAGGCACTTGCAGGGGACAGGGCACAGACAGATGATCCATCCCAGGGCACTGGAGCTTCAACTTGATAATGGCTGCTCCATCTCATTAAGACATAGCTGAGCACAGATCCAAAGTGATTATCTGTTCACAGAAAGGGTTGAGATTACAGCAGCACCACTGTGCTTGTGAGGGTGGCACACAGGATGCTCTCAAAGGAAGGACAGCATCACCACTCGTAGGAGGTTAAGGTGAAATGTGAAGTTTCAGGAATCTCAATCATGTATTTTAGGTGTGTGCTCTGATCTGTCCTCCACTAAACTCACCCTCTTGCTTCAGACTCCAGAGGAACAATTAGACTCCTGGTTTAGAGGTAGCCTTTGTGAATACCATCTGACCCCAGCCTCAGAACCCATTTGTCTAAGCATTTGATGCTTAATTTTCAGAGAAAACATCTCTATTGAGACACTTACTTACCCAGTTTCAGAAGACGGAACTAAAGCTGCTAAATCACATAGGCAATCCTGAACATCTTTTCCAGAATCAACACTATTTATCCTGTTTGCACATTGCTATTCCCAGTCCCTCCCTGACTTCAAACTTTCCTATTAGACTTTCCAAATACCAGTTTGGGTGCTACACACCAGCTTACACAGAGCAAGGCACCTTGTGAAGACTGAATTTGATCTTGTTTCTGTGAGACACATTAAAAGGTTTCATGACTTGCCCCACCATGAGTGTTTTTAAAACTGGGAGAACACATTCAGAGGCAGTTAGGAACAGCAAAACATAAGGCAGTGCTGGATTCACCAATGCCTTCAGTAGCTCCAGTGAAGCAAACGCAATCATTGGTGATTTAAAGCTGTAGCTTTCTTAAAGTAAATACAGAATTAAAACAAAACATGGTATGGTTTGCACAGACAATCAATCTACTCACAAAAGATGCTGCATATACTGTTAGACAGTGCCAAAGGCAGCCACACACATCCGTATATGCATGCAAAAGAAAAGGATTCACTTCATAAAAAATTAACAACAGCTACAGTAATACCCACGGAAACCATTGTATAAGCCTTGTCAAACAGACCTCATTTCATTCTTTAAAAGGATTACAAGTCGCTTGATAAAGGTGACTGAGTGGATGTAATAGATTTAGGGTTTCTAATATGGTTAACTTCGTATTAGAAGTATTGTCATTCTGATGAAGAAGGCAGTACTGCACAATACCAGTGAGGCACATCTTAAATGGATTAAGAGCTGCCTGAGTAACAAATCTCAGACAGGGCTGTTGATGGGAAACCATCCCTGAGCAGGCAGGAAGGGGGAAATTCTGCCTATCCGGGGACTGAGTTTGGTGGCTGTCCACATTTCTATCAACAACCTGCAAGCAAATAGAAAAGAAGCAGTATTAAAACTCATGGAAAAGAGACTACTGTCAAGGCTGAGCTCACTCAAAGTCAGTGTGTTTTAACAGAGTCAAAGGTAAAGACAAGCCACAAGGTAGAGTGCTGGCCCTGCCTGCAAAAGGCTGATGTATCCCAGAGAGCAGCAAGCTTGAGGGTCGGAGTGGACCCACCATTCATCAAGAGCTTCTACTGTCAAGATGTGTAAAAAGGTACTAGTGAGATCTGTGGATATATTTAGAGGTGGCGGTAGAGATGTGTAGGATGGAACAAGCATGTTGAAGGCAAGAAGATTCCTCTAATACTTAATATAGTCGTGATTTGGCATTTTTAAGAGGTCAACTCAAAACTAAAGGACCTTAAATGCTTTTAAAATCAGGGATAATGTCTTGCAGGGAGAGATCTTAGTTTAATGCTTAGTTTAGTTTATCAAAAGAAGAGTGAGAATCAACTTGAGTAACATGTAAGCACCTCCAGAGGAAGAAAACACAGGATCCCACTGGACTCTTTGATCAAGCTGAGAACTGCATGAGAACTACCACCTTCTGGAAGCTGAACCCAGACAAATTCACATTGGAAATAACGCACACGTTTTTAAGAGGAAGAATGACTGATTGCCTGAACAATCTGTCATGGCATGTGATGGACCCTTTTTCTCTCAAGTAATTCGCGCTATAAGTGGACACCATATGGAAAGAAAGCTCATGCCAAATACAAATTATCGGCCTCAGTAACAGCCTAACTGGATGCATTTTGATGGCCTGCAAGCTCAAAGTAGAGAATCTAATTAATCCCCCTGCTCTTAAACTCTGAGTTGAGAGCGATGGTATCTTACTTCCCTCTTGGGACACACATGAGGCACTCTAAAGCAGGAGCCCTGCTCACTGCATAACCACTTCCAAGGAGTGCTTGCAATACATTACAGATCTGATAGCACTCTACAGTCACTTTACAGACATGGAAACAGCTCCCCAGAGGGCAAACCAGACCATAAATAAGCTTGCCTCATTTGCCCTTTGACTGCAAGGTTCCACGGTCATGTTCTGACTTTTACAGCTGTGGCCTTCCAGTGATCTTGGTGGACTAAGGTTAATGTCAGTTGGCACATTTCTGTTCTAGTACCCAACCTCACAGTCTCACATTGCTTAACTTTCTGATGCTAGGGGTCAGGACAGGCTTATCATGAACACAGCTGGACTAACAGCTGTGGTCTTCACATGTATATGACTACTTGACACACTCTGAGGTCTAAAACCTTCCTCTGGAGTGTTTCCTCCTGTTGAATATCATAGAATCATATAGAATCATGTCTCCCAGATATTACCATGCTGTAAGAGGGATCAAAATACTTGTTATTTCACCAGAAGATGAACCAAAGCTCCCTCAATGTCCTGCATCCTTCAACACCAAGTCTATAATATATTCAACTGCTTTCCTCCTTTATGCAGCCCTGGCTACTCGGTTTTACACCTTCCCTCAGCTAGCTTCCCATCCCACATCACTTGGATCCAGTACTTCTATTCACTCTTCTCAGCAGACATTCTTCTCCAGACATTTCTTACTTACGATAACCTAAAACCATTTCAGCTCTTCTATTGCCACTGAGCATGTGCATGTTCATGTGTATCCTTCTGTGTCTCCCTGCCTCTCAATTCATTATGATTTAAAGAAAGACACGGGACTGGATTTTGCCATCAGAAGGTGGTAGAAATTGAGCAATTCTTCCCCCAAATCAGAGAAAACACACAGCAAAAAATAATCTCAAACACTGGCTTTCCATCTTTTCCCACTTCATTCCTATGTTGCTCATTCAAAACCCCACTGCTTGGCATTCAGGTGAGATCCTGCCACCTCCTGCAGGAAGAGTCTGGGCTGAATTATCTCAGCTTCCCATGGGCAAAGGTGAAAACTACAGCTGAGAAAGGAATTATGGGGTTGGCAGCATCACACAGTTGTCCCTCTGAACAGCTGCTGGGTTCAACAGACACATGCCATAAGCCTGAAGGGGAAGATGTGGCCAAGGACAAGTACATAGAGGCATCTGTTCAGAGATACCCTGAGACATCGGGGTCCCCACAGCATGGAACCAAGAACCAACCAAAATAAGGGATGAGGAGAAAAAAAGAAAGCCAAAGGACAAGAGGAAATCATTGCTTCATTATTAATGCTTCCTATAATCTCAGCCAGCTTCAGAATGTCTTTCGTGAATAATTTATACGAGGCTTCTCCAATAGACTGTGAATAATTGATGTTCGTTTTCTTCAGTCATTATATCCCAATGTGTTACCAGGAACAAGACTGAATCTTAATTTAAGAAAGAAGTCTGTCAAGGCTGTTTAGGCTTAAAATCTAATCACATTGAAAGCTGCTGCGACTTGGGGAAGAGACCCCTTCCTTTCCATACAAGCAAATAATTTGCCTTTTATCCAAGAAATTACAAGATAGAGCAATGCTTTTCCCATTGCGCCTCTCTGACAGGACAGTACCACTTTCCTCAGCTGGCCCAGCACATGGGATAGTTTTATGATCACTTTTACTTCACCATTTGGACGCTGAGAGATGTGGAATGGGAATACTCGATAAATTCACGGAAGCGTAGTGCAGAGAGGAGGAAGGCAGTCAGCATCAAGCGGTTAGCAAGCACATTTGCTGCCAGGGTTACAACCACCATCCTCATGACTCAGCACTGGGAACACACCTCAAGGTATGAGTGAGTAGCTCTCAAGGCCCCACTGACTCCATCAGGCTTATTTTGATTGCTAATCAATCAAAGAGGTTGGTGCAAACCATAAAGGTTGGTGAAAACGGCTTCTCGGGCCATTTGAGATGTCCTCTGCATGCACAGCACGCACACACACACTGCTTCCCTCTCATCTCTCTACCAAGCCATAGCAAATCTCAAGGTCTTACCACCTGCTTTCCTGTTGAAAGAGAAATCAGTGACTCAGAGGAAGTTGTGTTTAACTTATTTAATTACATCGTGTACACCAGTAGGGTGAAGAAATCATCAAAAGACACAAAGGCCGACCTCCCTCTTGGAAGTCTCATTACACACATCAGTATGCAGTTTCTGGTAGCTCTTCTCCAGGAATTAAACTCTGTGGGTTCAGTGCAAATTCTTCTGCTTTTTTAACTATTTACCTAAAAGAATCTGTGCTTCAAAAAGCCAACAGTGTGACTTCTTCTGCAAAGACAGAAAAATTACTAGTGAAACTGGGGTTTCTCCCAGGGTAACAATACATAGCAGGAAAACCTCCAGAGAGAAATGCCATGGCAAAATATACCCTCAAGCCTCAATCCAGGCAAGAAACTTAATGCCATCAATAGGACTCACCTCCCTCAGTTGAGTTAGGAACATGCATTAGCAGGGATGCTCTAAGAGGGATAGGAATTAACATCTGCTTGAGTGGTTTGCTAAATCACAGCCTTTTAATAGCAAGTCTCAAACTGTGCCACGTACACCACTGCAGGCTAAATGTCTTTGTTACAAGACAGCCTTGCATTAATCCCTCAGCTTCACAGTGTTCCTCAGAGCAGTCCTCTCCCCAGTGCACTCTAGCAGGAAAACCTTTCCTTTTCCGCTCAGAAAAGACATAAAATCTTGCCTAGGGATACAAAAGAGACTCAGGTAAAACTGAGTTGCCCAGTCCTGCAAGCCATACATGCAAAAGTGACCATATAAAGATCATTACTTTGAAATCTACTTCTTGCACATCTCGCTGTTCATGTTGGAGTTGGCTCCTGAGACAGTTATATTATGTTTTTCTCTGTCAGACATCATTAATTGCTAGGTAATACATGACAGGCCAAGGGCCAAATCTACAGCATATTGTTAGATTCCCTGGACTTTATGCCCACTAATGTCCTGGTTTCAGCTGGGACAGTTACTTTTGTTCCTAGTAGCTGGCGCAGTGCTGTGTTTTGGCTTTGAGAGTAATGCTGATAACTTGACAACTAAGAATCCACATTTTGGTACTTAGGCTTGAAAGAACAACCTTTCACAAGTGACTCTTGTATGTCGATGGGCAGTTTCATGGGAACCATACAACTATCCAAAAAAGGCGAGAGAATGGAAAGTGTTAATCAGAATGAAGGAGCAGATCAGTATGCACCATTCAAGTGAGCAATCGTCATGGATGGAGGAATGAAAGGGGAGATCTTCTGAATACATTTTTTGAACATTGCCTCAAAATAGTACCTTCCTACAGCACATCTGTCATCCTATGTAAGTATGTCTATGTGCATATGCCAGCTCTAAATGACATGGTTAAACACCAGCAGCCATTAATAGCTTGACCTCATTGTTTCTTTCAAGGTGAACACCCAAAGAAGCAACATCTAAATGTCATCTAAAACGAACAAAAGATATTAGTGCGTCAAGGTTGATGAAGACGAGATCCAGTGCTTTCAAGCCATGAGAAAAAATGAGAACGGATAAATGCCTAGTCCTCAGAGCTACACTGATGTCACCATACTTTCTCTCTTCAGTTGAAACAACAAAATCCCAACCATTTAAAAGCCCATTAATGAGACCAGGAAATAATCCTCAGAGAATGCCAAATAAAAAAGGAAAGAAAATTCCTCTCTGATGATTTGTCAGGATTCACACGTTTGCTTCAAAGGGCTGTAAGTCTGGACTTATTTAAGCCCTATGAAAAGTAGTTCTGACATGCATCCATGACATTCATGTAGACAATGACACTGTGGTGATGATAAAATGTTTGGAGTACATAACAAACTATTTTGAGATAACATAAATAAATGTAACTGTGTAATAAATAGCACCATTCCCATGAGAGCATTTGTATATACCTTCACATCTATATGTGCAATAATGTAAACATGAAAGAACTACTAACACTTATCCCTGTATTTTCAAGTCTTCATCAATCAAATTTCTGTATTCTAACTAAAACTCCAGCAGAGCCAATTCTTTAGCATAAAGACTACACAGAATTTGCCTAAATACAAATCTAGTTGACAATGAGCAGATGCATCTTTATGTCAGAAGGCTGTAACACCACTGCATGGGTTTTCCCAGACATATAACATTCATTTTATATTACCCATCTGCACACATATATATGTGTATACACCATATGTTATAAGATTTGCAGATATCCACTGAGTTCAAGGGATTTAGGAGCAGACCCACTTTGTACCCGCTTGGGATACTCAATCTTACCACAGACCAAGAGAACATCAAACTCAAAACCTTCAATTTTCCTGTTATGAAAGCAGAACGTGAAAACTCCTGCAGATCACTTAAATTGCCTTTAAGTGTTATGAAACCTACAAGCCTTAAAAAGGTCATTTGCCCTAATCATGTCTATAGTGCACTGCAATTAGCAAGAAGATCTATATCTCCTCCTGTGATACCCTAGGAGCAGATTACAGGGGTCAGAATAAACTCAACAAACACAGCCCGGTAGCAATAAATCAGGACAAATTTTGCTCTCAGGCCCCAGCAAAGTCCACTGTAATTAAGGACAGTCTATTTTCTGAAGTCAGTGGGGCTTTTCGCACTCTTAACACTTGGCACATGCTCACATGCCTCGCCTCAAAACTGAAGCACGTTTCTGGCTTCAAAGAAGTTGCTCCTGCCTTGGTGGCACCAGGTAAAGGTGGGGTTTGCTAAACAGAGCCTTTAATAACTCCACAGCACTGCACCTGATCAAGTTCTTCCGTATCATCAACACTTTTTGTGTCTCCTTTCTAAAGAAATCTTGCTGCTTATAACACATTTGAATGCTGACTATAAGAATGACCCTACCAGCACTTCTTCCCATTGAATATGGCAGATTCAGCTCCTTTTTAAATTGCTCTATTTTTCTCACTCTAGTTCCTTATGCACATAGCACCACTAAAATGAACAGATATTTATGAGATAAGGTACAACCTATTCTCATGGCAAAAAATAACTCATATTCTATGGAGTAAGAAATTTAATATTAAGAAAGAATTTTAGGTCAAAATGTGAACCTTTTAAGCCCTTTTTCTGGTCATTAACTCTGCTGAGAGGAGCATATCAGCACACCAGGGCACAGCAAGGGCACACTCTGAACCAGGTATTTGGGTTGTGTTTGGGAGAAGGGAAGTGAAAAGAGAGGAAGGGAAGGAGACATGGGAGGAAGGAAGGCTCCAAATTCAGACTTTAATTTGGGTGTAAAACAGGCAGCATATGGACGGGCTGGCAGAACAGCCTGGCTGTGGCCACCAAAACAGACTGCAGCGTAGTGTCAGTGGGAGCACGATGCCAAGTCCTGCTCCCACTGCCAGGCCCCAAGAGGTCCCCATTAGACACTGTGTACAGCCCCACACTAAGGGTTTCCAGGGATACCAACCATAAGGGGTGCAGGTATAAGGTGCATAAGGGCTCAGCCCTGAGAGAAAACTGCTCCCATTGACTGCCATAAACATTTTCCATTTCAAAAGCCAATCAGCTGCCCTGATGGCAGTGATCCTTATCAGCTAAATTCCCTTCCTGCTATCAGACTCAGGAGGAGATCAGAGTGAGATCTGTGGTAATTAAAAATGAACGAGACCAAATTAGTTAAGCACATTCCTGACTGTCAAGAAGTAATGGAGTGATTCAGAGGTCTGGATTTCACTGAGGGAGGCTCTCTGTCTGTCACACCCCAGCAAAACGCTCCTTGCCTTCATATATGTACCCAAAACAGTACCTAGAAGATGCCTGGAGGGGACATCTTATATGGGAACCAGAGCAGAGCCACATGGCATAGCTTTAGGTGTAATAAGTATTTCCTTTTTCCTAGCCAAGGTCTTTGCTGCGCTTTTAATGAGTCCCTTTGCAGGATCCTTTGCAACCACGATGCTGGGGCATCAAGACTATGACTCATCTCTGAACAAACACAATCCTGAGAGGGGTAAGCGAGCAGTCTGGTGTGGCCGTGCCATGGCCAGTGGGGCCAGCACTGAGGTACCACACCACAGTGAATGGCAAAAAGTAGGCTGACACCCTGATGTGGGATCTGAAAGTGGCGATGGGTGCAGCACCACACGGCAAAGAGACCAGAAACAAAGAGAGCAGTGAATACAGAAAGAGTCATGTTGACCCAGTGGATCTCAGGTGAGCTACTGTGCTGCACCTTCCCTCACATACCCGGGATCACTGCATAGCAGGACATCTTACAGCAGCGTAAGTATCTGTCATGTGAGGTTTCTTCTTACTTCCCATTTCCCACTTGGAGGGAGAGATGTGGAGGGGAGGGTAGCAGGAGGGGAAGGTCATCACACTGCTCTGTGCTCACAGCAAGATAAAGGCAAAAAAACCCTTATTCTAATAACCAGGACATAAACCAGTCACAATGTGACAGCCCTTTTTACTCTGAATCCCGTGACTATTTCTTAGAGGACCTTGTCTTCTCCACTGGCAAACATTGCAGGTTAAGTTTATGAAGACTCAAAAAAAGGGCTGAGTCCTGTTTTGGAGACTACAGCCATTTTGGGAATGCTGGCAGTTAACTCTCAGCAGGTCACAGTGAGCTGTGCATTGCCATGTGCACTTTAAAATGCAGCAGAGCACCGAGGTACCCAGCCTAATTTAAATGGGTTCGTTCGAATGAAGAGCAGTAAAACCACATCCTGAAAATGAGCACATCTCGAGACACCAACCAAGCTCCAGAGCCACACTTAGATCACTCCAGATACAGTAAGCACCTGAGCTAATGTGTTTTTAGCAATCTCAAGTGTCTCTCCACTCCACTGGAGGCCACAGTCTAGACATATTTACAGAGATGACTGGAGACATTTAGCATATTGTTATACCATCTTTTGGATTCCTAGCTCAGGCGCAGTTTAAGGAGACCTACTGCTGAGCATTTGGAAGCGGGAGAGGTTGGCGCAGTATTCTCAGGATCCAAAATTAATGACAGCCTGCAAGTCACTTCTGTTTTCAGGAAGCAGAAAAGATCAATAGCAGATACTCTCAGGCGGCAGGCTCTTCTGAATAGATGGAAACAACTGCAAACAGTACATCACAAAGTCAGCAGTAGTGGCTGATGTGTTCCCACAAACACTTTCTCACCGATTCCTCCAAACCGGTTGTGCCCTAACTGACACCAAGGATCACTGAAGAAGATGAAAAGAGGCCTAAGGGGTCATGTTGCTACACAACTGCAACCCTTTTTTAAAAGCAGAGAAACATTTGGCTCCAATACATCTCAGGACTAGTAGATACCAACCAAAACTTATGAAAATAGCAGATCTCCAAAGCTGGAAATCATTTTACTGACAGTAATTGTACTGTGATCCTCAGTTTCACAGGCTGAAGAATTGAATGAGATACCTAGGGGAGAGTCCAGGACTCTATCAAATGTCAAGATGAACCCCAATGTCAGTGTGCTCTGGTGTAGGGTACGATCTCCAAGATATAGGAGAATCTGACCAAATTTGTAGAATGCCCAGATGGACACATCTCAAACAATATGGCATAGTTATGGTATTTCTTGGGATAAAATAACATTAGGCCTATGAGAAAAAGAAGACATCTCCAGAAGCAATTAAGTACTTAGAGAGATGTCCATGCAACCCCTGGCCAAGTCTATGGCACATATCCCGCTGTGTACATAATCCACTGAGAATGTGAGTTGCAGCAGCCTTGGATACAGAACCTTTTGTTTTTCTCAGGCTAGAGCAATCAGTGCTTTTAGTATAAGACATCCTTGGTCCAGGAGCTGTGCTGTCAGATGAGATAGAAGCCACCAGCTCAGAGAATATGACAAGCCAGTGAAGAGGTGTCTATCTGTCAGCATTTTCAATACAACTCATCATCAGCAACAGAAATAGATCCCCATGTGCTAACTCTAAAGAGCTGGAGGACACACTGTTTTTGAAAGCTGCCTCTCCCAGTAAATCCCACCTATTGAAGAATGGACTGCCAAATGGGAAGGGTGTTCTCTACACACTCCTCAAGTGACTGACTGCTGTTCACAGATTCATGTTTTCAGCCTGAGAGATTGGTTGTTCTTAGGTCAAAAGGTGAAAGACTGAGAGATGAGAAACCCAAAATTACTTCTGCCATCAGAATATAGCCAGACACCTCCTTTAAGCCAGACAATCTACCACAAACACACACAAAAAGACGAAACTACATTAACACCGATGCACTCACAGAGAGATGAGATCTGAAGGGTTCAGTAAAAATAAGTCAAATATCTAATTGCTTCTTAAACCAGTTGAATTGCCACGGGACTTAACAGCAATACTACAAGGAGGAGAGAAATCTAGTGAGATGAGTTTTCCAGTGTATTTAACAGAATCTTGTACTTTGGTGTACAACACTACAGCCAATCTACTGGGCAAAGTTTTCCCCTTGTCTAGCAGAGGGCCAGATATGGAAAAGCCAGAGATTCATCTACTCTTATAAAACAGTTGAATTTTCACTTGAACTGATTTAAGACCAGAAAGACACATAAATAAGAGGAAATGAAGAAGGAAGTGCACCATCTGTTGAAATCTGCAGCAGTAAGTCAAGAAGAATGTAATGTTGCTGGACCTTCAACCATTTATCACAGGATTGGAGAAGAAATAGTATATCAGAAAACAATGAGTTATGCCTGTGTACTCCAAAGCACACCAAAAGTAGTTGTGCAGCAGGAGGGATAACACTATCTGCTCCTTTATTGTGCAGACAGCAAAAAGCAACAGGTTTGAAGATTTGAGATTCAACAGCAGGAAAAGCTGTAATGGAGAGAAAATGAAAGCAACAAAATAGATGAGCAAATATATGGAGAGCTTGTGGGCTCTTCATCACAGAAGGTCCCCGAAAAGAGTCCAACCACACATCAGCCATGAATGACAATGTAATTGCTACTACAGCTATTTGGGCAAGGAGATAAATTTATGGGATCACCTGAGGTGCTTCCCAGCTCTATATTGCTGTAATTGAAAAAAACATCCTAAGGATATACAGGGATTCCACATTGAAAGCCTCAGAAACTAAACCTAAACACCAGGAATGACATGGCAACTTCTCAAATGATGCTTGCAGGCAGCTAGAAATCCTCCAATGGTCAGCACTGCTATGGAAAACATTTATGATGTGCCTCACACTGGGACATATGTCATAAAGAAAGCAACAATAAACCTTTATGGGAGGAGAGTCAGAAGTGAGTAAACCTCGTCTCTCCTACAGCAGAACTGGAAGGATGTTGCCATGGTTCATCCTGTCTGTCAGATAGAATAATTTATACCCCCTGGTATGAATTACTGAGAATGTAAAGCACTGCTAGGATCTATTGTGGAGAGAATTGCTGGAGCAAGGAGCTGTGGTGGAAAAGAGCCTGGGAAGCTACAAAACAGTGAGGGAACAGTTCAAGTGTGTTTGCAGAGCAGCAGTTTGCGTATGTCCCCAGATGCAAAAAAGTGTTTTAACATTAAAAAGAACCTCACACTCCAAATGGTTAAAAATAGACACATAAATAAATAAATAAAATGCAAAAGCTTCACCATGGAAATAACTTAGGCAAATAAGACATTTACACATTACTTATGCATTCATCTTAATACTTAGCTAAATAATGCAGGTAATGAGAATGTGGGCATTATGCATATATATTTGGCCACTTCTTGGTCACCAATTTGGCCAATACAGCTACAAATGGAGACATGAAGAACTTAAGAGTATGGCAGCCCAAGACAAGCAACCACATCTCTTCAAGTGTGTTGTAACAGACATGCCCTGTATGTGAATTAGCACACAATGGTACCCGTAGCGGACATTGAGCTATAGAACTACACTGCATAGACAATCCTTGCTCCACAGCTCCAATAAGGACTGGAGGGGAAGGATAGACTCAGGGACACTCAGGCCACCAGTGACAGAGCTAAGAAGCTATACAAGGGTAAATAGCACAAACAGGTAGTAATGGTGTGTAAAATGAAAGTGCCAACATACTGCATTCCTTCCCTTTCACCGGGTCGGGTAGTCCAGAGCATTCCACCGATGGATTCGGGACAGCCACCCTCCATCTGGAGCCACTGCTGTCGCACTCCGTGTACTCGAAGTGGTAATCTGTCTGCAAGCAATTACAAAGAGCTTCAGTTTCATCATAACATTTGCATATTAAGCTCATTAATCAAGACTGGGATTAGCAAACTCAGTTATAATTAAACCAGAGAGGAAGTAGCTGGCGTGGAACATACTGTGCAACACTCTCACTGCTTTGATGATCATCATGTATCATCACAGAGCAAGCACAAAGCACATCGGCTGCTGTGCAGCACAAATGCTAAGGCAGAGGGTGGGATTTACAAAAGCACTGAGAAACAGGACACAGATTCCACTAGATCTTTTTTCCTAGTATCTTATAGCAGGACTGATTCCACATTTCTGGCCGTCATGGAATCTGATCTATAGCAGCCAACCAACCTTCCACTTTGATCAACAGAGCAAGCCATACACAAGAGCACAAGTCATGCCATGTTAGGTTGGGTGTCTAAGGTGGAGGGGATGAACCACCTTCTACAAGTGCCTTTCCCTCTTCATCGATTTCAGAGGAAGCCCAGACAAACTAGAGGAGATGAACCCAGTGTTGGGATACCTCTGAAAATGGTGTCCAGAGTCAGCTCTGAGGAGCACCTCAAGGCAGAATGATGGTGTCAGGGGAGATAAGCTCCATGGTCTCTGTGACTGAGATAACCCCTGAGTAGCCTAAGTGAAAAGCAGGAAGAAACTTCCTATCATTAGATAGCAAAGAGTTCTAGGATTTGTTTTATCAATAACATTGATTCAGATGCCACATACAACCTAGACTCACATCTAATTACATTTTCAGGTTTGTCTTTATAGCTTTGCTTCCAGCTATTAAAATAAACCTCAGCAACATCTCAACCTGGAACCAACGTGGTATTAAGAGAGAGTTTGAGTGAATCTGGCAGAATTGGTGCATAACATTCTTCAGAGGGAACAGACACACACTGGGAAGGTCCATGAGATGTCTCCACATAGGCAAGACAACTTCCAGTTCCCTTTGCAGTCAATAAAAGGGAAAACACTGACCACATGCCTATTTTAGACACCTGCCGCTGAGGGCACAAGGAGATAACACATGTCCTAGAGATACTTCTTTCCCTCCACTGGCTGCAGAGGAACACCAGATCCCTGGTTCGGATGGATACTTCCCCATTTACTCAGGGGAACACCATCTACAGTCTGCATGGCCCTATGTGGCTCATTAAAACAACACACAAAATCATGGGACTGAGGAAAACAGGATCAGAGGTTTAACCACAGGCTCAAGGTTTATGCAGCGTTAGGGCAGACTGGTGTGATGGATCCATGAAGTTGGGTTGGTTCCTTTCCATTTAGCTGGCCATGAACCAAGGAGGGGAAGGCAGTGGTCATGCTTGCAGCTCAAGGCACAAGCAGAAGTGCTCCTTACTTGGCATAAGCTCCCTCTCTCTATGGCGAAACCTACCCATGGGCATCATAAACCTGCCTTTCTAAAGACCTGTGCCACCATGACTGCAACATCACCCCTAAGCTGTGCTACCCTAGGAGCAGGTACTTTGCACACAAGGATTATTTTAGGGACAATCTTTTCCTGCTCCTTCTATAACCCCTTGCAGTGCCAAAACACCACATGATGGAGCAGAAGAAGGGGAATCAGATGGATAAGGGTCGGTCTGTGCTGGCTATGGCATGCAGTAGTTAATCCTTGCAAATACTCAGCTGACTCACAAGAAGGCTTGCAATTCTCCTCATTTACTTATGGAAAACCAAACACTACTGAGTTTAATACTTCCCCTACTGATACCATAGCTCTCCAGAGATATTCAAATGTTAATAAAGTTCTACCTAAACATCATTAAAGCCTGTGCTATTTTGCATTCAAGTGCAAATAATATTCTGATTTCCCTGGAATTAGTATTTTCATGGTTCAATAAATGTCTTCGTGGGTCAACCTATGGATTAGAAACCTAACTAACAGCACAGGGGAAATGAAAACTATTTGTCTCAAAAATAAATCAAGGCATGAAAGGATACAACCAAACCCTGAGCCACACATGAAATAGGATACACCACACTCCTCTCAACGCCACAAAAATACTCTACTAAAATATGCATTTTCCCCCTTTCATCTCATTATACAATCAGAACAGGAAAAATCAGTCCTTAATCATCTTGGTATGAAATCTGCCTATAAGACAACCAGAAAATTAGCCTGGAAATTAATTTTGGCCCTTGGTTAAACACAAACAGCTCCAAAAACTCTCTGCCAGCTACCAATGCTACCACCTTAGAATCACAGAATCATTATAGCCATGCCTTGGCTGTCCTCCCCTGTCCTATCCTATCCTACCCTATCCTATCCTATCCTATCCTATCCTATCCTATCCTATCCTATCCTATCCTATCCTACTCTATCCTATCCTACCCTGTCCTATCCTGCACTATCCTATCCTACTCTATCCTATCTTACCCTGTCCTATCCTGCCATATCCTATCCTGCCCTATCCTATCCTGTCCTATCCTATCCTGCCCTGTCCTATCTTTCTTTTCCCCTACAGCATAGTTTTACCTAGAAACAACCACTGAGGGCCTGGCTGTATCCCTCTTTTACAACCAGAATATATCTGTGCTGCATCACAGACATGACAGCAGCTCACAACTCCAGCTGCACCACCAGCCAGCTTCAAATTAGCCAGCTTGGCTACTTAACAGTGAGTGAATGTAACTGCAACAGAGCTCTGGTTCAGCTGAATGATGCAGCATCTCAAGCTGTGACTTTGTCCTCAGCACCAGACACAGCTCAGGTCCACACTTACGAGCTGGGAGCACACCGGGACTGCAGCACCAACACCTTCACATCACACATGATGTATGCAGGCACTGGAAATTGTCCATTAATGCCGGCTTATGGGGCTCAGTGCTTCTAATCCGCGTCAGCAATTTGAACTTCCACATAAAGCAGGCTGACAGAAGATCCTCCTCAGCATCCTGGGACACTCACAACACCTCTGCCTCTCACTGCAAAATACTGCTGCATTGTGTTGGGATTCTTTCTCCTCCTTGATGGAGAAAGTTCTTCACCCACCAGTTCTCTGCAATTCATTTCATGGCAAATCCATTGCCAGATGTTTTCCTTTGCCATCTATTGCTCTGTGTTTGCTTTCAATGTATTTTCCCCACCGCCATCCAGACATATAGTACCTTTAAATTTGGCCATGGGCCTGTTTTAATTTTAACTGTAATTCTGACTCTGTTTTATTACTTTTCTGGGCTTGGCCTTAATGCTCTAAACATGTCCCTCCCCCAGTTCAGCTGTTATTTCCTATAACATTTACTATTTTATTGCTTATAATTCTTAGATTTTGGCAAAACTGATTATAATTTCAGTTCCAAAGAGTCGGTTTCCATAGGAAAGTGTCTCTAAGGAAAAAAATTCAACACCCCCTATAGGGTTAAGCATAAAATTAATCAATTTTCTAGATGGAAAATTGATGCTTTTCCAAGAAAAAACTCAGAATCCATGTGTAGTCTCTTCAGCATTAAATTTCAAACCTAAATTTCAAATGAAAGGTTAACAGTAACCTGAAAAATGCTGCCAAAAAACAGGCAAGTGTGTTTGGTTTAGCTTGGGCTGAAGTTTGCTTTCTTGTTCTCGGAGAACTAGTGAAATTACATCTGCACTAGCAGGCAAGGCTGTTATAAGAAACTCTCTGACGTATGTGCGCTCTCTTTGGAGGACACAGCGTACAAAAGCATGCACATGATGTCAAAGTGATGATGCAATGGTCACAGCACTGCCAGGGGGAGAAACAAACGACAGAATTTGTCCAGCATCCTAAAAGGCATCCATATGGGATCAATGCTGTGGGCCTGGCACCATCACATGCACCCTGTGCGGAACTCCAGCAGACCTCTCCTGGCTCCTAGCCCTCCGTGAGCTGGCTAAGCAACAGTTCAGTGAGGTATATCCCATCCAGCATGGTCCAATTCCACTGCCTCTCTTTTCATACAGTCCTTGGCTTGACTTTAAGTGGCACTGAGTGCTCTTCCTTGATCAGGTCCCCAGACCCAGTGCATGCAGTGGGTCCATCCAGGTCTCTACATCTGAGCTGCCCATCTCATGGTCCTTCACAACCATTGACAGATACAGGCATTTTCAGGGCACAGCTCCTCTCATCTTAAAGCAAATGCCTATTTCAGGGCATTCCGGAAACTGTAGAATATCAGTTTCCTCTCCAATGACTGGAAATCTTTCTCCCAGATGACTCCCTGTAGAATTGAGCTTTCTCCATGACAAAGAGCAACACCCACTTCAATACCTTTGCTATTTTTCTGCACCAGTCTTTTCACTCCTTCCTTTCACCTGGATGGGAGATGCCCTGTAGCCTTTCCTATAACTAGAACTAAAGGGCAGAGAGCGCACAACCACTTACAACCCGTTCCAAATGCTCTGAACACTTCCTCTGGGCAGAAATCAGTGGGAGAAGCCCAGGAGCACTAGACATTTACCATACCTGCTATGAAATGTAATAGCAAGAGTCTCTTGCAATTTAACGGCTTGCTCTGCTCTTGCTGTTTCCCAGACACAGACATCGGTGGGCCAAAAAGAAAGCCAAAAAAGCTTCTCCCTTACCTGTCACAATACCACTAAACAACAATTCCCAAGATGCCTGTCACTTATTCTTTCCCTGTACCTGCACTGCTTGTTCCACTGATACTTTTGCTTAACCCGATTAACTGCACACAATGCTATTAAAAGATATTCCTTGCCGAAAAGGGCATCCATAATCTTTACAGACCCATGTGCTATCCATACTCACATGTGCAACAGAGATTAGCTCTGTATTTATTTAATAAATAAATAAAAGACTCACACTCATATACAAGTAAAAGCCTTTTTAAGTAAAGAATGAATACAGGAGATAAGAAGGGGGTCCAACCTCACTGAGCAATCTTGTGATCCCCCCCAGACTAAACACACTGAAAAGGAGACATCATTTTCACTTCCCTGGTACACCAAGACCCGATATCCCAAAAGATGGCAAAAGCAGAAACGCGGCAGACTTCCTGGTGGATGTGTTTCCCTATGTCTGGCCTCTGTAGCACTGGCACACTTCCTACACTTTCAACATGCTGAGACTACTACAGTGCTTTCAAGGGCTGCCTATCAGTTACTTCTCCTAATCCAGGCTCTGAAAGAGAAGATGCAAGTTCCCATTCCGGACTAGTTTCTATCACATCCTCCTTTTTTGCTGCACTCATTCTTTCTAATCATATCCTCTGGCATGAGTCCTACTTCCATGTGCTCCTCTCATCCCCAGCCCATGAGGGAGCAGCCAACCTGGCCACCAGCAGGGCTCTGTCACATCACTCATTCAGACTTAATGCCCAGTTCTACACGTCTCTTGATCATGAACACATTCTCTTTAATCTCCTTTGAAATTACTTATATTGGTGTTTTTCAGCTACAAACCTGAGGTAGGCTTTTAATTGCTTCCATCCATATTCCTAAATCCCCAAATTCCTAAAGACATTTATGTGTATTCTGTCGCATTTCTCTTTCTGGACTCCTAATTCATTTGTGGCTTTTTTGGCAGTGAGAAACCCAGCCCTAATTGCATTACATAGAACTCCACCAGGCAGCTGCATATATTCAGACTTTCTGAAAATCAGGTTATTTGCATCTTCAGCCTAATTCAAGCACCAGGTTTCATCCACCAGAAGCTGAGGTTGAAACACTGCCAAAGCCATCTGCAAATTAAAGATGAACTGAAGAGGTTTACTGAATGAAGGCCAAAATTAAGCAAAAATATAGCATCAATATTTGTGAGGAATCAGAATAAATGACATTTTAGGTAGGTTTTTATATAACCTGTTTAAACATAATTCCCAGGATTCTAATCCAAATGTTTTAAAATAGATGTCTATTCCCAGGCCAGTGAGGGGAGTGACCTGCATTGGATAGATCTCTGCACAGTGATGGGGTATGTTCAGAGATATGAGCAGCTCCATCAGCAGGAGGAGGATAGAGACAACCCTTATCAATGTTTAGAAACAAGCAGCTGATAGAAAAGTGTTTGGATGAACACTGTGTACCAATGGAAATGACAAAGGTACTGAGCTCTCACACAGCCAGGTCAAAGGACTTCCTTTGCCCTTGGTCAACATCCTGCAGCATGGGATGAAGGTCAGCAGAGACAGGAAGCTCTTCCAGCACATTTCAGGTGTTGAGTAGGGCACATGAACTCTATCTATTTCTACCCCCAGAGCTGGAGGAGCTAGCTAGCCTTGCTTGCACATGTACATTTCCACACAGGCATCTGAGGTTAGGTGGGACAAGTACTTTCCTTTGTACTTCTTCACCCAGCTGTGACATGCTGGCCTGCCCTTTCGATTTTGAATGCATTAATGCAGCCTCCTAGTCCAACTGAGCCTCCCAGAGATGCTTGTGGTATAAATAATATGTTATCACTATGGCAGAGTTTTAAAGTGAGAGATAGCAGAGCCAGACGGGCACTTCAGAAGCCATTTAGTCCATCTGCTTGCCCCCAAACTGAAACCATTCTAGACAGAAGTTTGTCTAACCTCTTAGAAACCCCCCAGTGACGGATAATACACAGCTTCACAGGGCAAAGCTCATAGTTACCGGCTAGATAAAATGATGTTAATGTGCACAGACCATTCATCAAGCAGCTAATGAAGCAGTTATCATCATCAAGGAAGCTGAACACAAGAGCTAGGAGAAATACATGTGAGGGAAGGGTTTATTTGTTGAAAAGCACAGCCTAAAAGGTACCATTTCAACTTACAAACAGATTCAGAGCATGGCTGGCACCAAAGGTTGGCTGTGTCCTTCCAAGAAGCTATTTATTATACTATACATTTATAGGATCATAGAATGGTTAGGGTTGGAAAGGACCTTAAGAGCATCTAGTTCCAACCCCCAATATGCATTTACTTTATGGTTTGTTAAGGACAGTCCATTCCTATGTAACACAACATCACCTGCATGAAACTTCAGGGCTGGGCTCTCAGCAGTGACTTCTCTTGGCCTTCAGCCCCCCTCACTCTGCCTGAAATCTGTGGAGATTTCACCAGCCTCATTGGGCACCGGATGGGATCAGACACCATCATCTTTAGCAGAGCTTTCACAGTGACATTTCTTCAGCCTTTGCCAAATCCCTTTCAGCAACAGCCCAGTAATGACCAGGAGAGCTTTTATTATCATTATCTTATTATCCTTTCATTGACCACTTTCAGCCTGAAAAGGTCAGGTCAGCCAGCAGCCCTCCCACTGTGAGGAATTCACTTTTCTCTCAAATACAACTTCACAAACAAGCTATGTGCAGCCATCTTTCAAAGAGTCTGGGATTATTTACGTTTGCAACCTACAGAGACAAGCAGTGATTCTTTCATCCAGGGCCTCATCTGTTGCACAGCTAAGTCAATAAAAGCTATCCATTGACTTCAAAGGACAAGCAGATGAGCCACAGTCAACCAGATCACGTTCTCTTAGAATCATAGAATGGTTAGGGTTGGATCACCATAAGTATTAAATAACAGGCAATGGGCATGGCCATCCTTGTAAGTAAAACAAAAGCAAAGACCTTTCTACCTTTTAAGATCATCCCATCGAATTTCCTGTTTGGAGATACCAAATACAGAATTCTACAGGGTGGTGCAAAATGGCCCTAAAAAGATTATTTTCAGCCAGACAAACTGTTGTGTGGAGGAAGTGATAGCTTAAGTGATGGCTTAGTAAATTAGTGAGGGATACTGGGCAGTTTGCATGCCCCAACCCACGTTTTAGCTCTTCCCTCATGTCAGCACTACAGCTTAGAAGAACTTGATCCATCATAAAGTCTTTTTTTCACTGGTTTGAAGCCTGTTCCTCACATGCTGCTGTGGGCTCAGAGGAGAAAGTGGCAATGGGTGATCGAGGTGGGAAGATGGAGAGGGGAAGAAAAGCAGGGAACAGGACTGATCCAATGGCCATAGAGACTTAGACTGGGTTAAACCGATGATGAAACGCACCTTGATCCTGATGTCTCCTCTCCCGGCTTTCACAGCTGCGTTATTCAAGGGTTTGGGCCTCTCTCAGACACCACAGAAGAGTTTAATGAATATGGAAATGAGAGCAGTCTCTAGGGATACACATCTCCACAGCCAGCCAACAGAATTTCCAAATGCATATTCTGGTTCATAGCAACAAAGCCTTTACAAATCTACATCAAAGAGAGACTTCTTAATGCCAATCAGGCCATAAAGAAATAGAGAGTTAAAGAATAAACTTGGTGTTTTAACTGCATCTTTGGTGAAGCGCTGACTCCTGGTTTAATATTTACCCTGCCTTACATAAAGCAGTTCTCAGGGAAGCCATCAGCAAGAAATTCAGACAAGATGACACATGCTTGCATGGTATCTTCAGCCCTAAAATACTGTTTTCTTAAAGGAAAAAGTAGAGTTAAACCCTCCCAGCCTGGTCCACTGTCCCCATAGCGTGATTTGAGTAATTTGGAGATGTGGGAGTGAGTGCTGAGATACTTCTCAGATAAATTATATGGAAGTAGTAAATGGCACCTTGTTAAAACGGCAGGAGATCCCAAATCCTTTAGCAAGCAGGACAATTAGGGCTCTTTTATAAAGCACAGGAAGATTAATATGGACCAGAGACACATGTCCTCCTCCTTGGTCAACTGCTGGCTTGCTGTGGAATCTCGAAGGAGTCTTCACTCACGCGCCCTACAAGTATAATCTCCTTTTGCACACTGGGGATGAGACACTTCTCTACAGATTATTTTGGGAGCCAGCCCTTTTTTAACTGTCTTACCTAACATCAAATTAGGAGGCAAGTCAGGAGTGGAACACAGAAATTAGTCCTTAAACAGATACCTTCTTACTCTACCAGCAAAAGGCAAAACCACAAAGCAGATCTAAATGAACCAATGTAATTCCACAGCATTTTTCCCATTGTCTGCATTTGCTCCTAGTAGAATGAAAGGCTTGGAGCACTTATTTTCTTTACATTTAAGACTCTGCAATAGGCCATTTACTGCAGCCTCGAAGACGATGCTTCTGTCAGGATAGAGAAGGTTAATAACCCATTGCTGTCTCTCTGACAGGTCATTCCACATGTGAGAGATGCCAAATGTCTACCAGAAAGAGGGCATAAGCTGTCAAATAGTCTGGCACAGAAAGCAGCAGCAGTTTCCCACTCTATTTCTCTGTCAACACATCCCTGTCATCACCTGATACAAGAAAACTCCTCTCTAGGCTGAAGGGATGGATGCCCTCTGCAATCATTTGCTTTTGGGCTCCACTGCCTAGGACTATATAGAACAATACTGGTTATACCTTTGGAGTATGTTCGGTTTAGAATAGGATGCCAGTCACATACGAATGGGTCAAGGATCAGGAAAAACACTTCAACACAGCTCTCAGGTGGGACCTGCTGATTTAGGACTGCATTGAGGAGTTCCACGTTCTCATCAAGAGAACTTCTTATAATACCCAGCCTTGTATCTCCTACAGTGTCACCAAACTTTCCAGCTGAAAGTTAACTGTCTCACGGGTGACACAACTTTCTCAGGTCACCAATAAATTTAAGTGACGGTATGAAACTGTCTGATGCATTTCAAGCATCAAGGATAGAAGAGAAATGAGAGCGACACATCCAATACCCAGAGCTTCCGCTGGGAGGAAAACCTGCTAGACAAGATCAATTAATTCATTGTAATAAGGAGCAGTGTAACCTGCTATCGATCATTTCTGTCCTGTGCTTTGTATCACGTGGATTTCTAATATATGCACGTGTCAGGGGACTGAAGGAATATTACTCAGCAAGTCTTTCAATTGGCTTTTTAAACTACAAATCACTATTATTTTGTTAACAAAGCGGGGATGTGTTCACAATCTGATGACATTTCATACATGAGTGTTGTCTAGGTAGGGCCTCCAAGGCGCACTAAATGCAAATAAAAGAAGTAGCCATCTCTAACTATTGCATGCACACGTCCACACCTCCATGTGCACTTTCATACACACACACAGACACTCACACAAGGGTGATTCTGTCATTATTTAACCCACAGGCTCCATCTCTCCTTGGCTGAAAGTTACAGCTCCTGCCTGCAGCAGAGCTACACTAATTTATACCCACAGAGAGCCAAACTTCTTGTTTGTCTGTTAACAGCACAACAAAAGGTTGTTAAAGGTAACACACAGGTCTCAGGTGGAACTTGGGGTATTTCACTGCTCTCCGTGAGACACCCTATTGTGCAGCCACAACTCGAACTTCATGTCTCTGCTTTCAACCCCTTCCAGCAATGACAGCTAATTAGGTGCCTCAGGATTAACTTTAATCTTCCACCTGTGTACCCATGGTAACTAATTGCAACTAACCAGAAAGCAATTCCAAGCACACCAGTAAATCTCACCATGGATCAGTGAGAGGAGATGCTGTAAGGAGACAGGGATGGGATTAATCAGGACATGGGCAGCAAGGACAACAGAGCCAGAGCTTGATGTCTTTCCCTGCCTTGGAATAAGAAAACTGCTCTGAGAAAGTGCTCCTTTCACAATGCAACATCTCACTGCAGTCAAGGCACTGGGCACAGAAGCTGTTCCCTTTCAGGGTCTAATTGTAGTTCCTCAGGATCTATGGCATGTGCGTGTCCAGGCAATGCCCACAGTGCTCTGAAGGAGGGCTGGAGCTAACTTGTGCCTTCTCTGCTTGCAAACACCCACTGAAATCCTGCAGCAAAGTCCACGGCTGGATTTCGTTCTGTGACTCAACAAACCTTTATCCCCCCTCTCCCCACATGCTTCTATGTTGTGTTACATATCACTGAAGTGCTGATGCTTTGGGAGGAATATTAACATTAAATACAAATATAGGCATTACAACCAAAGCCATCTGTTCCTTTCTGTCAATTACAAATCTATTCTACTCACTCTGCGCTACTCCAGCCTTGCGTTCTCTCCTGCAGCCTCTGTCTCTGTGGCATCCCAACGAATATGCGGATACACGAATTGGCCTCCAATTAACTCTACACAGGGATTCGGGTCAGCCTGACCAGGGATTGCCAATAGCAAGGAATCAATTATCTGAGCTCTTACTGTCTGTAGAGCCAGATAGAAAATATCCTGATGGATACTGAAAGGGAAACACATCACCAGGGCAATGCAACTGCCCATTCATAGCACTCCGAGTGCTTCAGTGTGTGCTTTGCCTCAGCTACAAACTGGTAAGGTAAGAATCACACTTCAAGTGAGCACCTGCTGCTCTGAATTCAGGCAACAGATCACCTTAACCTGGCCTGCGACAAGTGCAGGTCTTTGGAGAGCTCCAGGGGATACAGATATTCCCTTCAGGACAAAGCAGAAAGGCATTCAGACCCATGTGGTAAACCAGGAGCAACCAAAGGCCCTTCCCTTTCCTCTAAGGACTGTGACTTAAAGCTCCAGCTGCAGGAATACTTCCCCACAAGCTCCACAGACTCGCTTTTCCCCTTCTCATTATTTCTATTTCCTATTTCTACACAAAAATCCCACGGGAAGAGGTCACAAAAGATGGGACAGAGATAGGCTTCAGCAAGCGGAGCAGCAAATGCAATTTACAGCCCTCTTCCTGAGGCAGCTGTAAATGCAATTTACAATCCTTTTCCCTCCCCATTGACCTGCTCCCTCTCATGGGCATTGCAGATGCCCACAAGAACTTCCCTAGCCTTGTGTCCTCGTCAAGCCAGACCAGCCTCATCCCTCCAGCAAAGAGCAGATGTCAGACTCCTCATCTTGTCCATGTTCCCTCAACCACCCCACAGGATCACTGCTCACGCCTATATGGGATGGCCAAGCTGCTCGGATCTGTCCCGGGCAGTAACAATAGCTCAGGAAAGCTCCCTCAGTTCCTCTTTAGGTAGCATGGAGCAACGGAGCCAAAGCCCAGCAAACAAAAGTGCAACCAGTTGAGGCTCAGAATAGAAACAAGCCTACGCGGTCACAATATTGGTTTCTGGGGCTGCAGAGTTTGCATACAACTCCCTAATCGGGTGTTTTCCCTGCATGAGGAAATAAATAAGTATTATTTCATTATTATCAAATAATGAATTATTTAATTCTGAGCCAATGCAGAAGAAAACTCCTTGTTAGACAGGGATTTATAGAACTGAAGGCTCAGGCTCGCTGTGCTGCTCCATGGTCCCCAGAGACAGTCAGGCTCCGCGTCTTTGCCATGCAGCTGAGGAAGGAGTTGCAGCTAACACCCTGACACCAAAACGTACACGAATTAACCCAAAAAAGCATCAAAGGCAAATTCAAAGCAAGTCTGAAATATAAGAATAGAGCAAACCGACGCCTCTCCCTAAAACTGGAGCATCACCTGAGGTACGGGTACGAGGAAAGACCACAGGACATGCTTAAGCCTCCGTTAAGCAGCAGTTTTCTGATGATGCTGGAAGTTCAGCACATGAGCTCTTGACCAACAACCCATGACACACACTGACATTCACCCAGCTTGCTGCAAATTCATGTCCAAAGCAGGATCTGTCTGCAGGGGTTCGTGTTCCCACTTGTACCAGACAAAGGGAAATTCTGATAGTGGTGGCATGGGCTGAAATGGGTGAGAACAGCCCTGATGTCAATACCTGCTCTGTACTGCTCTTTTCAGCTTCCACATCTGAGATCTGAAATGAGAGCCTATGAAATATCTTACAGTTGAGTGTTTTGCTTGCATCTGCTTTCTCATGACACACAATATCAAAGCACACCTTGGGCAATCTGGTGTCTTTATCCTCATAGCACCTTTCTATGGTAAATGAGTGTTGTTATCTTCAATTTAATTTTGCACAAGAGCTCAGACCCAGGGTAGTTAGGCCTATATTTGTGAAAGGTACTGAAGAGCCTTGCTCCTGTCCAGGCACCCATTACTACAGCAGCTGAGCCCTTGACTAGCTTAGAGTCATGCCTCAAGTGCTGTGACAAAGTGACACACAAGAAAATCAAATGCAGGTCTCCTGAGGGTCTAAGGACTGAAGCAATCTCCTCCTTAAGAGCATCCTAAATCTGGAATGCCAGTCTGTCTTGCCTGAGGGACTGGTGCAATTAAGGTGCTTTCAATATGGGAGGAAACCTCCTTACAGCAGCCCCTACTATGGGAATCCCAAGCAGCACTTCAGCAGAGCTCCAAGACGCAGCAAAATAGAAACATTCAGCTTTCCTGATAATCCATCTGCTTTCTTGCCAAGGAAAGCTCATCACATAAAATCAGGGGTATGGGCTTCTCCAGCCAATTAGACAGACAGATAGCGCTGGTAAACCTGTTTTTATTGAGCAAACAGGCTTCCCTTTGAAGGCAGCAGGTGATGTCCAAAGGCGCTTGGCATGCGGGCCATTATGGCAGGCCACCAACATCATTCATCTTATGTCAGCCCATGTGGTGGAGCCAGCACAAGGTTAATGTAATCTAGATGCGAAAAATAATCCACTGAGAGGCAACGAGCCTATAAAGCAGCTGATCTCCAAATACTGCTGACTTTGCATTTCTCAGGCTAACGTTGGCGTGGGTTTCCACAGCATCTTCCCACCACTGACCACAGTGCACATTGCAAGCACTGAAGCTTTAAGCAACTCTACACATAAGGAAGGACAAGTGGAAATTAAGAGATGTCTCATGGGCACAACATATTTGTACCTTGCAGTGGGCAATCAAATGCATTATTAATTGGCCCTGAAAAGCAGAATTAAGCACAGGCATAGCAGGGTTGTATTCCCATTTTTCTCCACAAACTGCACCTATTTCAATAGTGTCAAAGATGCCCCAAGTCAGGAGTGTGGAAGTTTGTTTTCCCCATTTAACTGAGTGTAAATGTCTCCCTTCACTGTCCAAGGAGAGAGGTAGGGTCTCCAGAGGATGATCCACATCATCTCAGAAGACTCAACGCCACCTAAGGGTCTTTTAAGATTAAATCACTCAGGATGTCAAAGTCACTCACTCTGAAGACTGGAAGTAGGGAAGGGAGGAGGGAGGATTGTGTGAGTTGTGAGGCTTTCTCAGTTGAAAATCAAAGGATATTTCATTCTGAAATACCAATTCAACCTGAGATGGCTTCCTTTCCAGCTAAAAGCACACTTGTCCAAATGCATTAGAAAATATTCCTTTTAACATGGGAGGCTTCAAATCTTCAAGAAAACCAACCCAGTGGACATTTTTCTCTCATTTCACTCATTTAAAGTACTGCAGGCTTACAATTTTGTCAAGACTCAGAATATAACAGCACAACCCCTATGGCTGTTCCCCTTCCACATGAGCTGGAGAGAACCCAGCCAAAGCTTTATTGTATCAGCTGGAAACACCATCAGCTCTAATTCATCATAACACCCAATGCAGAGATAACCTCAAGTGACTTCAGGGTCTCCTGCAGCACTCAGGGAGACTCCACGGATGGAGCAGCCCTGCTCCATGCCTTTCCAACCTGTGACCTCGCACGTGCCTTTCTCTGTGCAACTTCCCATATTATTTATTCACAATTCGTCACACTCCAAACAACTGTCTCCCTAATGCCACAATTCAGTGTTTGTAATGAAACGCCGTAATTAGTCTCATCTCGACTAAAGCAAATCACTACACAACCATGCACTGCTAGGCACATAGATAGAGAAATAATTATGAGCCCTCCACCACTATTTTGCACACACAGGTGCAGACACAGAACCGAACACAGGAAATCTCAAATCTACCTGCCTCCCACCTCAGGCAGGACTGGAAAATCCAATACAAGAGATGACAACGTCAGCAAAGCTCCTGGGAGGTGCCTACAGAAGAAATAGCTTTGTATCCCTGGGGTTCGCAAACAGAAGGAGTAAAGTGCTAAATCAAATCCTCCATTAGCAACCCCTGACTCCCTACTTCCCCATTGCCTGCACGTTGGTCTCTTAAGGAGATCTGTGACTGTGTGAAGATGTTTTGCTTTTGTAGGCTTTCACCTCCACCCTCTATGAAGATTTTCCAACACCTCAATTTAAAGGCTGAGACATCTTTTGTTTAAATACATAAGCAAAGGCAGAGAGCAAAAGTCATGTGCTGGTAGATTATCTCAATGGGAATGAGGCTGTTTCCCAATGAGTAATTCCCTCTTCTGTCTTGTTCTCTCATATGATAGATGCCCAAGCAAAGCAAACTGCTACAGCCAGGTTTCATATCCCAGGAAAAATGCTGTCTCTGCTGGCAGACCCTGGCTAGCAATGAACCACAGCTGCTCTGTCAGGAGTCATTAGGATGAAGGATTACCAGCACAGCCCATCTGCCCAAGCTTGGGGTTTAGCTTTGCTTTTTTATTTTCTGCTATACGATGCTGCAGTAAATCACGACAAAATTAAACCCAGGAGTGACCTATTCCTTTGGGGCTGAGCTGCCCTCGGAGCATCACCATCCCCACTCCACTGGACATGGAGATTAAAATAAACCCCCAACCTGACCTGGTGATTTATGAACAATGATTCAGCACAATATGAACTGCGTGGCTGATGTGTCCTCGTTAGAAAACATAAACAGTGTCAAACAGAAAGCAGGGCTAAATCAATAGCCATGATCGGGGCTGCATTAATTCCAAATCCCTTTCGCTGTACAAATACATTACAGTGATTCACAGAGGCAGCCTCAAAGAAATTAAGTGCCTCTACCTTATTACGCAGCACAGTGTTAGGTGCTTGTGAGTCATCCTGGGAAGACAGATGATGGCGTTAGTGATTTAATTGACCCTTACAGATAAAAACGCATATGAGGAACGGCAGGGCCATCAGCAGGCAGCGGTGTGTGCAGAAGTCAGGCCAGTGGAGAGCAGAGGAGGAGTTAAGATCTTTTGCCTATGCAGAGGAACACAGTTGTTTGCTCAATGTGAAAGCTGTGGCCAGGAAACAGAGTTGCTGGGGGATGTAGATGGGTTCAGGCATGAGCATCCCCTAAGAACAGCCCGGTTGTGTCCACAGCAAGGGCCACATCCTCCTCATGGAGATCATGGGGCTATGTGACAGCAACGGTGGGTGATGGATGCCCTGTAGAGTGGAGCAAAAAGGTGTAATCCCGGGATTATCTTTGGGTTTAAAGTAGGGAAGCACTTTACAAAAGGTACCTAATAAAGAGGCACATCCTGACAATGCCCATCATGGAGGTGCAACAAAAACCACCCTTCTTGTGGGTTTGGGAGGTGACTCACCAAACCTTACCATTGCAATGGAGTGGGAGAAGTGCTCATCCCACTCACACAGAGAATGTTCTTCGTTGCCTGAGTGTGGTGGTAAGTGCACACTGGAGGACAATGGGGCACATCCTGACCCCTCTTCTCCTCCGTTCACCACAGCTGTGAAAAGAGACCCAGCACACAGCAGACAGACAATTCCCATCCTCAGAATCCCCTGCCAACAAGCAATGTGTAAGTGTCAGTGGCTCAGTCCTGCGTGAAGATTTAGGACCTCAATTTTGTAGACAGAAGTGGGTGTATTTGTGCCATTAAATACCATTCCTGCATCCTGCACAGATAGCAAGCCTCTGTACTTTGAAATAGTAATAATATAGCTGACTAGCAGCTGTTTGTACAGGGCCATTGCATTTACAGACTCAGCATGGTTCTTAAGGAGGGAAAAATGGTGTGAATGATGCTACCAGGCATGTAATCAAGTTCTATCTACTTTTTCCTTCTCCAACCACATGTTGCCCAAATCATAAGCTATATCATGTTAGATGATGGTAAACAGAAGCAGAAAACAGCTTTTTGGTGTCTTTGCCTATGGGAAACTTATTGCCAAGCAAGGTCCTACCTTTGGGATAGTGGTGAGAAACCTGCAGCCTTTAAGGCACGGCTGATATAGGGTATTTCCACTCACAGATGCTTTACCCACCTATGTCCTGGGCAGTAACAGAGCTCCCACAGGGGTAAACCATCTGAAGACACACCATGTAGTGCAGAATGTGAATTAGCTGCTGAACACCTAAATCCCTGCTGTCATTTGGCAACATGCAGAGAGCAACATGCTTGGTAAAACCAAACATAACTGATATTGTGGGCTATGCCTTGGTGTAAGGGGTAGGATGGCTTGAAGGCTTGGAGGCAGACATATGTGGGGCTGAGGAAGGTGAACAATGAGGCTTCTTTCACCAGACTGAGCTGAAAGGGAAGAAGTTGCCCACAGAGCAATATGTGGGGTCATGGGAGAGGACTGAAGGGCTATACAGGCTCTTTAAAAGAAGGGTGCTCGCACATTTGCTCATACAGTTGGAGTGTTTGCCATGTAATTACTTGTGTCTGGAGCTCATGGATTTAATACAACCCAAACTGGGTGGTTCAGAGAACAAAATTTCTGATGTAATTGGATAATCATAAAAGTACAAAGGTTTTCTGGTACTTTTATGCAAGCAAAATTTGTCCTTTTACCTAGAAGGATCTTACATATAATTCTTCCTGTTACAAATGGTCTCATTATTCAATATTGCAGTTCACATAACCATAATCCTTTCATCCCAAGGAAAAAAAAGTGCTCTTTTATAAGCACACTCAGTCACAGCCTCCTCCTGAAGCCCTAATGAACCAGAGTGAATTAATGGAAATGAACGTGAGCCCAAACAGCTAAAGAATTATTCTTCATAAGCAGAAATTCAGGCAGGAAAGAGAGGGAGGCACAGATTTACTGGCATATCAAACCCTACTAAAAGTCAGGGAATGCATAATAGCTCTTAAACACCAGAGCTTGGGTTGGGAGGTAGATACAGGAAGATTAGGCAGGGGAGTCTGTGCTCCTTGTTTTAGAGAGAGAATCCAGCTTCCAGCAATTTGATTTTCCAAAGCAAAGACAGAGGTTGGTCTAAATTAAGGACAATTTCAAAGACAGCTGCTTTGGTGGTCTCTTCTTTAGGTGAATAACACACTTTCCTTAGCAGAATGCCATGAGCTTGTAAGGAAAACTCTCTTGGATTTAGGCCACGCTTTCATGAATACCCATGCATGTGAGGAGAGAAAAGACTTGTCTTAGAAAGGATTAACTCCTCAGGTCAAATAAGCTTTAACACATGACTAAGGATCCTCTGAAGATTGATGTAGGCAGGAAAGGGGAAATAAAAAAGACAACAGGCTTTCGCAGGCCAATAGGCACAGTGGCTGAATGAGGTCTGCCTAACGCTTGGTTGAGATCTGTAGCCTCAGGCAATCATTTTCTGTTAAATAGATTGTATTCAGCACAAACACAGCACATTTGTAAGCTTAATGCTAAAAAGCTACACGTGAAAAGGCAGAAAATAAATTGTTCTGGGAATAGGAGCAGGGGGAGAACTATAGGAATAATAACTGGGTTTAAAGTTAGGAGAGGAGGTGCTTAGTATTCACCAGAGACAGTGGTCACCCTGCAAAGAACATCCTACATAAATACAACCAGGATACACAGCCCCTCTCCTGTTCTGTGAGAAACAGTGATGGCAGATCTTGGGTAGAAGCTCTGCCTGCCAAGATGCTCCAGAGCACAGCCAGGGTAAGTTCCTTATCCCAGAGGACCTCAACTGGCCTTACAACAGCGCAGAAGCTCTGCCTTACAAAGGTCGTTACCTATGTAAGGAGCTGGCTGGGAGTATCGAGCTGGAAAATTGCTGTTTGGAAAAGCATCTGTTCCCTGAGATGTTTCGTGGGAAGTGACCACATTTTTGTAAACTTTTCAGACTGAACCATTTATGAAAATGTGGATTTGTCCACATGTCCTCGTGAGTCATTTCATATAGCAATTACCCGCTTTTTGACTCAAATCACAGAATCACAGAACCACAGAATGGTTAAGGATGGAAAGGACTTTAAGATCATCCAGTTCCAGCCCCCTGCCACGGGCACGGATACCTCACACTAGACCAGGTTGCTCCAAGCCGCATCCAACCTGGCCTTGAACACTGCCAGGGATGGAGCATTCACAACTTCTTTGATCAACCCATTCCAGCGCCTCACCACCCTCACAGTAAAGAACTTGTTCCTTATATCTAACCTGAACTTCCCCTGTTTCAGTTTAAACCCATTACCCCTTGTCCTATCACTACAGTACAGAGCACTTTAACCTCCAAGTAGAGAAACTCTTAACATCTATTTTTGCCTTTTCCAGATTTCTTTTTCACTCTTTAGTTAAAAAATGAAGCTTGACTTCCATAATGAACCAGAATGTGCTGCTTCTGAGCTTCCCGTGCTTTTGCTGAGCAGGGAAACAGCTGGATCCAGAGAAGTTCTGCTTTTAACTGACTCAGAAAAGGGCCACCATCCAAATCCACTAAGTCAGTAATTATCTTGCAACCCATTTCAAGCAGGCCAACCAAAAAAAGAAAGGTCTCACTTGGGACCAAACCATACAATACACCAAACACTCTCCACTTCCACAGTGTTAGAAAGCTGCACCCTTTAAAGAATGAAGCTCCCACAGAGCGCCTGGGATTTGATCCACAGGTCACCCTGCCAGTGAGGATTTGGCATTCCTGTCAATTAGTAAGAAAAAATGTAATATGATCTCTGAACAGAAAACCAGTGTTTGATAAAACATGTGTTACTTGTTTCCCAAGTGGCTGGAAGAATCCTCTGCTTTGCTAGAGAAACAGCTCATGCTTGGCTATTTTCTGTCTGACTGCGTTTGCCACATTTCTGGGGTCCTAAGTAAGCCACACTGAACAAAGCAAAGCTGACAGCACGTACCCCGCTCTGTGAACCTATCAATCTAGTGTGGACAGAGAAATTAAATGAGAAAGGAAAACATCTTTTAGAAGGAAAAGTTCTCCACACAGGAAAAATGCTCCTAAAGTAGATGTGAAATGGACAAACCACCCCGGCCAGATTTCAGCTGTGCTGGAGCCCCAGAGGAAAGCAGAGCAGATTGCCCTGAAAAGTGGCAGACATTGCTGACAGGGAAATCAGTGATTAATAGCCACCTGTATCTGTCACTTTGGTGCTCTGTATCCCAGCAACCCAGAGTAGAGATGAAGGTTACAGCATCCCACCATCGGAAGGGCTTGTACCTACCGTGCCCACTCACACACCTTGAGGATGTCATTCCATATGAGGCATAGATTGCTATTAATGTTAACTGAAGTATATGTGAACTTATAGGGACCAAGATGCAGCTGCTACAATCATCAACTGCAAAGTGACAAGTATGGGGAAGGTTGTCCAAACATTTATAGCAAGTCCTCAGCACTAACATCCACATAGAGCAGTCTTCTGGTGCAAAAGGAATAGGGCTGGATCATAGAATGATAGAACAGAAACATAGAATCATAGAATAGTTAGGGTTGGAAAGGACCTTAAGATCATCCAGTTCCAACCCCCTGCCATGGGCAGGGA
>JANHGB010040270.1:0-13833 GCA_026283785.1 Coracopsis vasa | reverse complement strand
GGCCAAACCGCCCTGCTGAAAAGCCCAGCCAAGACTGGCACACACAGGAGTGGCAAGATTTCAGCATGCAAGTTTCCTGAAATAATATGGTTAAGATGTTATTACCAAGTCCCCTGGTAATTGTGCATTTTCACGACTGACCCTGAGTTTCTGACACAAGGCAAAATACCGCCAACATTAAAAAAACCTAATTACATTGCCATGTAAGAGACAGGACAGCACTGGAGACTGGACAGCTGTGATGGTATTTACTGGCCTGTTCTGGTTTCATTTAGGTTTCTTCAAAAGAAACTCAAGCAGAACCAGATAAGGAAGTCATATGAGGAGGAGATATGATGGAGCTGTACCAGAAGGTTTACTGGGACAACACTCTGTTGTTATGCCAGTCAAGCGGTCTGTATGGAAATGGCCTGAGAAGACATAATACCAGCCAGCACACTTAAAAAGGACAAACCATCTTTGGTGCATAGCCAAGTTCAGAGATTCCTACCATTCACTGCATTCTGAAATGCAAATGTACTTTAGAGAACTATATTGCTGAGCTTTCTGCTCAAAGTTTCCTTAAACAAGAACAATGAAGAACAACAAAGTTACTGAAGCACTTCAAGTAAGAAAAAAAAAATATCCTGGATAGCAAATAAAAGCAAGAAAAAAAAAAACAACCCACAAAACCGAGAAAACAAAAAGCACCCCACACATTGTTGAACATACACTGCAGGTATTCAATAGTCCTCTGGGATCACAAACTTAGGTACATATTCATTCATATGGCAAGGAAAAAAAAAGGTAAAGTTAATGTCAGTGCCAGCCCAATGGCCTGTAAACAAGTCCCTTCAACATCCATGGATTCCTTCTGTAGAATCTATAGAAATTAACTAGGGAAAAAAAAAAGATATGCTGCTTTATGGGTCTGCACCACTGGAAATCTGCAGAAGTCTGGGAAGGGAAAGATTAAAAAGGAGCCTTCTCAGAAATTATATTATTTTATTTATTTTTAAGGAAAGTTGGATAGAAAGACAACTTGGGGCAGCTTCAAATGTTTGTGATAAAATTTCTTTTCCTCCTCAAAAATTACACTAATGTTTCAAAAACTAAACTAAATCTACAAGTATGTAATTGCTTACTACATTAGTCTTGCTAAACTTATTTCACTCAGCTACCACAGCACCAACTGTTTTCCCTTGAATGCTCTTTCACAGGAAATCCTGTTTCTGGCAAGACAACAGCAGCTGGGGCAGGCAACAAGAGCAAGTTGCACTAACCTGAATATGCCCATGGGTTACTTTGAGTGCCAGGTTGTGGCACATAGTTTGACAATGTCACAATGCTAATTGTGTATTTTTAAAAAGATCACTACTAGGAACATTGCGATCGCTGCATTCTGCAGTTGAGTGGCATACTGGAAGAGATCACTGCTGCTTAACAGCAGAGCTGCTTAGCATGCTCTCACTCTGCAGCGAAGCTTTTGGGAGGAAAAAGCCGTAGTTAGTTATAAAGCAAAAACTTGGTGCAGCTGCTATTGAAAGGGTTAGGATGGTCATCCGGGATGGTCCTTGTCTTAAGCTGGTTTAGAGCAAAGATATTAATGTGTCCTCAATAAGTCCTCTAATTTCTATGCTTAAGAGTCAATCTTGCCTGCTGGCATCATGTTAGCAGTTAGCAGTTTTGTGGTCAGGGGGGTAGAGAAAATATCAAACCTTTTTGTTTACAGCTACCACATGGGAACTGTGTTAAAACCCTACACAGCATGAAAAAGACGGCATTTGGAGACATTGTGTTTGTGGACACAAAGTGTTACACGGCAATTCTTGGCAGGTTCCACTTTGCAAGGCAACACTATCCAGTGATGGCTGATAAAGCTATGAAGATCTCCTGGCTCATGAACTAAACAGTCATGAGACAGATGACTTCCTCTGGTACTTCACAGAGCTGAAATAAAAACCCAGCATTATATTGAAACCAGCAATATTATTTTGCTTACCTCTCTCAATGTAGCCAGTGTTTTTTTATCAATTGTAACTTGTTTTATGAGATCTTTATTGTCCTTTTCAAATTCTTTCAGCTTGTTAGATGAATCTCTGAATCGAGCTATTTCCTTTTCTAGTGTCTTGTTTTCTTTCTCAGCAACTGCCAACTTTACTGTACTATCATCCAAAAAAGCATCTTTCAGCTCCACTTGCTGCCAAAGCCGTTTTGTTTCTTTCTCTAATGTTTTTTTGTCTTTCTCAAGCTGAGACATTTCTTGTTCCAGGGCTTTGTTCTCCTTTTCCAACCTCTCTAGCCGTTTGGCAGAAACCTTTAGCTCCTCAAGGTTTCTCTGGAGGACCTGATTCTCACTCTCCATTCCCTGTACCTCTTTTTCTAACTCCTGTATCCTTTTGCTGCTGTTCTCTACAATTTGCTGAAGTCTCTGGTTTTCAGAGCTGACACTCTGATAGCTTAGCTCCAGCCTCTCTGATTTTTTGCTCATTGCTTTTAACATTTCCACATTCTTTCTTAAGTCCTCTTTCTCCCTCTCCAACTCTTTATTTTCTGCTTCTATTTTTGCCATTTTTGTGCTGGTAAATCTCATCATCTCCACCACTTTTCTAAGCTCCACATTTTCTTCATCCAACTGCTTATTGTCCCTTTCCAGGTCCCCAAGCCGGATGGAAATATTCTGCAATGTGTCCAGGGATTTTCTTAGCTTCCTATTTTCCACTTCCAGATCCCCATTCTCCTGCTCAAGAACTTCCACTTTTTCCGTCACTATTTTCATCACTGCTGCCTTCTTTGTGAGCTGTTCATTCTCCCTCTCCAGCCGATGGAGCTCTTTTTCCATCTCTTCCACTCTTTCCACTTTTTCTCTAACCTGGTCAAAGTCCTTTTGCAATTGTTTCTTCTCAAATTCCAGCTTGCTCAGTTTGCTACTTGTCTCTGTAACTGTTTCATGAAGGATCTTGTTCTCTTTTTCAATATCTTTTACTCTTGCCTCGCTGCTCACTTGAGATCTTTGCCTCAGCGACAAAACCACTTGATTAAGGTGATCGTTTTCTTGTTTAAGGTCCTTTATCTACATAAACAAACATGCAAATGTTACTTATCTACCTTACAAAGCACAGTATAAGTTAGTCCTGAAGCAGACAGATGACTGTTAGCAAAACCATGTCCACTTAATTCAAGACCAATTTCTTGATAGTTTTCCCTGACTAAAACCAACAACTAAAGTAATGAAAAAAAAAAGTTACCTCTGGCAACCCGTGATTCTAACAGATTAAAAGTACTGCTATATTCCTGCTACCAGCTAAGAAGTTCAAGGCAGAAAACACCTTGGAGAAGATGCTTTGTAAGGAATTATTCCTAATAAATTGTATCTTTCTGTCTAGGTTTACAAACTCCATAATGTTTGAAACTTTTGAGAACTTATAGCAGTTATAGATCTCATTAAGAACACACTTTCTGTAAGAACAATACACTTATCCCACGGTCAAATTTCAGCTGAAGCAATTGTGATTTACACCGTAATGCACATTTGATTCTTATCTAGACAAAATCCACAGAAATCAAAAAGGACTGAGACAAGGAAAAAATTCAGAACCTGCCCTTTCTGGTGACTGAGGATACTTCTGGTTTTACTTCCTGCCCTACCTGTGAAGTATTCATTAATTCTTACCACAAAGAGTCTATATGTGTTCTAACTGAAATGCAGGACTTTGGTGGTAAAGTGCAGTTTCCCAGGTAGAAGTCTGGGTAAGAATCCTTCAAGATGAAGAACGCTACACAAATAAGGCATTTTGTTCTTTAACCTTGACCCACAAAACTTGGAGCAGATCTTAATACAGGGTGAAAATATACAGACCACTCTCCAATGACCTGGGTCTGCATTTCTTCCCTAGTCAAATTAATACAGATGACACAAACCTATAAGATAGTTTCAAGGCATTGCACATGAACCGCAGCACAGTAGTAAAAACTGAAGGGCATTTAAAACATCAATCCAGAAGACATAAATGCCTTCTCAGCATCTTTTTTGAAATAGAGCAAAAATGGTTGGGTAGCTAAAAAACCCTAACTAAATCAAACATACAGGTGGCAGAAGACCAATCTTCTGCAATAAACTGGGGTTTTATTTGTACATCTAAAACCAATTGGTATCCCATTTAGTAAGATCCACGGCTTTTCTCCCCAAAGAGGGAAGGTCTATCTTTACAACAGCCTGAAGATCCCCCTGTGGCAACACGAGCAGTAGCTACCACCACATGCTGTTATATTTTGCTTGAAGAAGCCTTTCACCTACATTTGAACAAGTTCAACCTGCACTTAAAAGCCCTCAAATTGTCCTGCCTCCCTGAACCAGATGCTTTAAATGGCATCACTAAATTACCACTACTGAGCACATGCTTTCATATTGCGTTTGTGAAGTTTGCACCTGTCTGTCTTTGTCAGCTTTTAGAGTCTCCATGACAACTTGTAGCTGCTCTTTATCTTTTATCAGCTCCTCACTCAAGGTCTCCAGATCTTGATTACTTTGCTTCTCTTTTTCAATTAGATTTTGCAACTTCTCAATCTGTGTGGAGAGAACACACCAAAACACATCAAACACAGCTTGACACAACGACTGTCTGCACTTGAAGATATTCTGAAGACCAGAAAGGAATGAGATGAAGACTATGGTGGAAAGATGTAATCCTTCCCTTCTGCAGCTTGCCAGTCTCACAGGAGGAAATGGACTGTTTTGTTTTTCTCACAGTGCCAAGAATCTCCTCCAAGCCTAGTAAGATCAGAGCATGCAAGGTACAGCACTAAGAAATGCTTCACCTGCCTGGCTGAATACCGTGTTGTGCTTCTGTCATGGATTATTTAAGTTTCTGGTGTTCACCTTTCTGAGGGATTTGCCTTCTTCTAGACTCTCCATCACTGATGGCCTTAATCTACCAGTGTATGAAGAGAAAGCTGTTAAGACAATTTAGTGAGCAACAGCATTAAAAAAACCCCCAAACTATCAAGAACAAAGGACAATCACTGCAGCAATAAACACTTCCAAGTTTACCTTCTCTCTCCCTGGGCTCTGTTGGCTCTCTCTTCTCCCCAGCTAGTGACAACAGTGTACTTAAAAGATTTGTGAATAAGATCCCAGTCCTACAAGGAACGATGTTTTTTTCCTCCCTCCTTTTGAAAGTAGCATTTATAATTCACTAAGCACTAAAAAGCAGTAGATTAGAAACAAGAGGTTCAGAGAGCTAGGCTCCCCAGGTCAAGAAGTATTCCTTTATTGGCTTGTAAAGTACTGTGAGCACCTACAGCTCTGCACAAGCATCAGCTCATTTTTTTATGTTGGCATTATGAACTCTGCCAACAGTGAAAATATCAATGAAAAGGTATTAACAGTAATTCTTACAAGTGGGAAATAGCTGGAGGCTGGGCTCTGCTTATGTCAACATGTGCCTCATTACAGGAAGTGCTTTAACAAGCAGGGGCTGCCCAGATTTGAGATCAGAAGGACTTAACAGTTAGAAATATAACCACATTTAGGTTCATTGGTCTCAAAGGAGCTGTTCAGGGAAAGCTGGAACAAGCTCAGTAGCTCAGCAATATCTGGTCTTCATTAGCACCTTTGCAGAAAACTGAAGGCAAGTAAGAAACTACTGGTCACAGCTTGTTTCAGTGCAAAAAAGTCAGTAATGCAAAGTATACAGACAGGTACTTGGGCTGCTATTACTTGACTGTGCCTGAAAGGAGGGTTTTCTATTATTAGCTCCTTTGAAAACCTTGCAAGAAAGGAAAAAAAGATGCATGTGACTTTCCCTTCACATTACCTCCTTTGTACTAGCTGAAAAATACTGTTCTGGCTACATGATCCTTTTAAGCACTAGATCAGCAGATAGCCAAATATACTCAAACAACAATTTTTGAAAGTCTCACACAATGGATGAAATTCGGATGTTAAATGACTTTCAGGACGCAAGATTTTACTATGGGTATCTCAAGAAAGCTAGAAAAAACCCTCAGGCACACAACATTTGAGGAAAAATACTTCTTTACCTTATCTTGTGACTTTATATGTGCTTATCTTTTAGCAGTTCTTAGAAACTTGCCCTTTCCTCTGTCTACTGTAGTAAACATTCTGCAAAGAATCAGAGTGACTTCCCCTATTATCTGCCTTTCCCCCAGCACAACCCTCTGTGTTCATGCATACCCTCTAATTAAGTGGATACATGTGTGAGAGAAATACAAAAACATGTTAGAGAAACAGAAGATTAGAAGAAAATTCAAACATCTCAAATCAAGACCATTTTACACATCATGTATCACTCTGTAAGCTCTGTACTAGACTATAGAGTGCTGTCTGCTACCTTTTTTCCTCCTCAGACTTCCCTGAACAGGAGGTGAAGTCCACCAACAGCTTGATCAGCCTGTGGTATTCAGTCAACAGCTCCCATCATAGTCTGTGTTCTCTGGTGTAGAGTTCATGCATTTCAATTGCTCTTAATAGTAGTATTTTTACCTGCCATTTTTTTCCTCTCATTGATCTGATACATACAGTGCCCCCCTTTCACCATTCAGGTATTCCCCACTACTGGTTTTTGCTTTATTTAACTACCAGACCTGTATGTGACCCCCACCCTGCCCATGCAGTCAACATCAACATCAGAATAATTCTGGAATCACAACTGTTGACACCAATATAGTGCCATAACAAGAGGTGCCCACATGAATCTGCCTGGGGCAAAGCCAAAGGTTGACCACAGTTGTTCAAGTGCCTTAAATTGCTGTACACCGCAGGTATCTGCTGAGTGCTTTATATGCCTTGATCTCAAATTTTAAGCACGTAAATTAGAGCTGGAGTGAATTACTCATAAACAGCAGGTCATAAATGGTAGCGTGGAAGAAGGAGTACAGTGAACTGAATATTTGTAGGTTTTCTTGTTCACAGAAGACAGACAAGATGCAGAACTGGTCTCTCAACTTGGCAAACGACTTTCTCCAGAAGATGGAATGATCCGGTGATAGATACCAGCTCTCCTCAGCAGAGAAATTGGCATTCTGCTATTTATAATTTGGTAATCCATGACCAGCATTTCTTTCTCCCCTTGTCCTTTAAAGCATTCAGTTAGCCCATACACAGGCCAGAGAAGACTGAAATCTTTGCATCAATGTCTCACATAGAGAGGTTACAGCAGTAATGGAAAAAGGAAAAATGAGCCCTACATTCTGGATAATTTAGCAAAAGTAGGAATGTGGAAAAAACTGACATGGGAATTTTTCATACTCAGACTAGCAAGTATCATCTTTACCCACCAGCACTTGGCTCAATTAATCAGAGTTCAGGATGCAAGTCACTAGCCAGACAAAACCAAAGTGAGTGCTTGGAGGTGACTGAGCACTGTGTTTCACAAGGACAAGCACTGAGCTGGCATTTCAGCTGAATATAATAATGGTTAATAATAGAGTGCAACAGGTGTATATATCAAAATAAATCTAAAAAGTGATGATCTGCATGTTTGTTATAAACTTTAAAAGAACACAGGTCTTTGCAGAAACAGAACTTCTAATAGCCAAAATGACAAGACAAAGAGCCAATCCAGACCTACGGACAGCAAATACAGACTTATTTTAAACTATACTAACCTGAATTCACCTGTGTGATTTATTTCACTTACATGGAAATATTATTAAAACTTTCAAACACAATAGTTCAATGTGGCCATGGTTTACTTGTGTAGTAGTGACTACCATAAGATGACAAAAAGGGACTCAATCTACAGTACAATCTGACATGGAAAAATGAGCACTGAAAGATAGCTTTTATGAAACAGGAACAGTCACTTTTGCTTACAATGATGGATGTAAGTAGGCACTGAAGTAGAAGGCAACAGAATACACTAATGTTAGAACGCAATTGAAGAGATGGGCCCCTAAACATGCCCAGTCTTCTGGTGAACATGGGTGAATTCCCTGCAATCCCTCATCGCTCAGGAATGCCATACAGCCCTGGGTGCACTCTGCTTAAAAGCTGAAAAGCTCTGTTCCTGCAAGCAAATTACCTTTTTGCTAAGCTGTTGATTTTCCTTTTCCAGTTCCACAAACTTTAGGCTGCTCTCTCTGGAGGTCAAGGAAGCATCTCTCAGCTCTTGGATTGTGTTCTGCAAGCTCTGATTATCCTTCTCTAGCTTTAGTATGCGACTTGAAGCACATTCATTCAACTCAAACACAAAGGACTTTCTGGCTGTTGAAACATGAGAATCAGAAGGTGAATTCAGAAACATCTCTCTTCCTAGGTCCTTAAGATTCACCTGTATGAAGATAATTGCAGTCAGATCCTTATCATTTCAGCTTAACTGCAAAGTAAACACTTAGTTAAACACAGAACCCATTTTGACAGACAACAATTAGACCTTTAATAACTAAATATTTTAAGAGATAACCATCTTAAGTTATTTTCCTAACTCTTCTTAAAGTTGCTTTAAACATGTTAGTAATGTGTTTAATATTGGTAGCAAAATACACTTTGATACCCTCTCATACTTCCATCAGAGGAAATAAATTGAGCCGTGACGTGTTTGCTAAAACAGCAAGATAGTGCACTTTCAAAATCTAGTGAAAACTTACGTATCCACCACATTTAGTCATGAAAACAAAAATCTTACAGAAGTGAGTTCCAATGCTTATCTTCACAGATACTTCATCAAGAATATGCTGAGTCAGGGAGGATATTTTACTATCTGATAACCCAGGCACAGGACATCTATCAGAATGTTGATTCCAGAGAAGTGTCTGAAGTTGAAATCTCAGAACTAACAACATTTATGCAAGTTTTACAACAGAGGTGTTTATTTACTCTAAATGTTTGTAGATCAAAAGTCCCACTAACCCTCAGCCTTAAATTCCAGCACCAAAGCCTCATTGTTCTGTCCATTTCTCTGCTCAGGACCTGAAATAATTATAAGAGTAACCCTCTGTTTCACTTGGAATAATTGCTACCCTTCACCTCAAAACCACATTTCATAAGAAATTGGCTTTAACATTGTCTTGAAGTCTCAGAAGATTATTCACTCCTGCTAAACAATCAGCACTATAACATACAGCACACTCAATACTTTAGAACAATCGGATTTCTGAGAATGGTAAAATCCCATTTGTCTCTTTTACGGAGCATCACCTAGAAAGTTTTGGTCAAATGAAGACTGAAATAGTACACATTAACTAAATAATCCATTTGAGTTCTGTCCTGAAGCAAAGCCCATCTAAGTGACTTTTTTTCCATGCCTCTTTTAAATTATTTTGAATAAAATATTACAAACTAGCAAGTAAGATCTTCTGCTATCTGCCACCTTTGCAGACTTAACTTGAAATCCAGGAACAGGAGGTTTTCCAAAAGAGCTTTGCAGACTGACCCAGTTTGTACAAACAGCAACATGCACTGAAATGGAACTTCTTAAAAAGAATTATTGTGAAAGTAGGACAGCACTTCTGTGAGCTAGTTTAACATTTTAAAATTTAATGGTTTTAGTGCTTTTAAATGAGGCTTCCTTCACTAATTTTTTTTCCTATTGAATATAAATGGTTACTTGTTTCTCAGTTCCTCTTACTCTCTTTTCTTTGGTTAATCAGATAGATTCTGAAGCTCCAGTGCCGAAATGCTAAGCAGCGATGGAGTCTCATCTTATTATTTCCTTTTCTTTTATACCACTCTGTTGAGCAAATTTAGGAAGTTATGTTTGACAGAAATGAATAGATAGGAAATAACAAAATAAAACAGGCAACCTTCTTTTTATTGCATCACTAACAAAGCCAAATCAGGTATGTGGAAAAACTTGCTATAGGAAACAAGCCAGAAAATTCGATAGTTTTACAATTTCCTGAAATACATTTTATCAAAATTTGTAAGTTTTGAGAGAACTGTATTTCTTCCCTCCACTGGCTAATATAACAAGCAGTATCTTTGATTATATATAAGGAGGAATAGAGTGCCATTCACTTCTCAAGCTAAGGTAAATCTGCTTTGCAAGATTATTAATCAAAAGTAACAAATAATTAGCCATTAATGTTATTAAAGAGAACTCAGATCTTAGACAGCAAGCAGATTTGGTGTCAGGCACACATTCAGTTATTTCACAGAACAAAACTATTCTTCTAGACTGCTTTACTGAAAACTGAGCATCTGCTTATTCTAATACACTCCTTTATCTTCAAGTTAAACTGTTCCTGGTACACAAAGCCAAACATGCAAATCTTACCAGAATCAGGTGAGTAATCAGTAAAAGCTGCACATGGAAATGCACAAAACAACTTGTATTTCCCAAATTCTATTTTGCATTGTTATTTAGGCTGGTATTATAGACAGAATGAGTGTTAGACACTGAAACCAATGCTGAAAACTGAGTAGTGAAGGAAGCATTAGTTATGTTTGTGATAGTCACAGAAATCAAATCAACCATTCAAAAACAATAATCAGCTCGTTATTTTAACTGTACACATTTTTCAGCATCTAGTAAAAATAAATGACTTCAGCACACATCACTTCCTGAGACTTAAAGACAGCTAATTGTCTGTACTAATTGTACTAAAGAATACTAAAGATCACAGACTCCTCCCAGCCATTCAGTTAGAAATATCCAATGTGACATTTCTGCTTGGTCATTTGTAAAGCTTCTTTACAATTTTTATCATTTTATTTAAAAGTCACTCTCTCAGTAACAAACTAAATAAAAGAAAAACATTTTAGGGCTTTCAAAAGAAAAGTGAAAGAAATGAAAAGAGTACACTTTAGAAGTTCCAAAAAACTAAGTTCAAAATCAAGTGGCTGAATGAGGGAAGTTCTCAGGCTTTGATTCAAATTCTATTCCCACCTCAGTCAACCAAGCTGCCTACTCTGAAAGAGACCACAAACACAACAATAGCTACCCCAGCTGGTACTTACTATCTGCAAGATCTGTGCTTTTAGACAGTTGTTCTAGTTCCCAGCCTAGGTGTGCAGATTCATTCATGCTCTGTTTCTGTGCAATCTCCAAGACCATGTTCTCCTCTAAAAGCTCTTCAATTCTCTTCTTGTCTGTGTCCCGGTCCTGTGCAAGACACATATGAATGAAAAGGCATATTCAGCTCATGCGTAAGATTTTTCTGTCAGTTGAACTGCTACAACCACAGCACATGTAGAGGGTAGAAAAATCTCCTTAAACACTGTGTGATTTTATACTGAAATACATGTATAGCATTAAATGTTTGCTGTTGCCTACCATACATGCCACAGAATGCAGTGCAGAGACACCCAACTGGCCTTGTAGAGTCAGCTCTTGTTCATGAAGCACTTGGAGAGAGGCTGACTGGAGTGAGAACATACTGGGCCATGACAGGGCTGATATAAGTCAGGGCTAGTAAGGCAGGCTGGATTCAAGCCGTCTCCAGAGCTAAGCTCTTTGAAAACACATAGCATCATGCACCAACACTTGAGGCTCTGCAGATACAACCTTGAATTCTACTGAGCTTCTTCAACTCATCACACTAAATTTGGATCCAGTCATATCTGCCTCATAATTTGGGTCTTAAAATATCCAGAAAACAGATCTGGAGAATGAATCTACAACGCTTCTCATGACTACTTTGGCCTCTTGCATTTGTGGGAGCTGAAATGGTGCCTCAGAGGGTCCAAAATTCTCAGAAAGTGTTACCCAAAAATTCATCAAGTCACCCATTAAACTGTAATTAAAAATCACCAGCCATTTTGGAAAAGCTGGAGCATGACATGACTATCATAATGCTCTGAATTAGCCATTAAACGTAACTTCACACAGCATCCTCAAGATCTTTGTTTCCAACAGGCCCTGTTGGAAACCCTATACTGTTAAATCCACAGGAATTCAAAACACAGTGGGATAAGAGAACCGTTAAGTAAAATACAAAAGATGAAAACATTTGTTATTCCTAGTGGGATTATAAAATCCAAAGTTGCTTTTTGTTTGTAGACAATCTGCCACTTCTTGCATTTCCTTTCCTATGAAGCAATAAGCCATGTCTGATTCACACAGAAATAAGTTTGAGAATTTTGTATCTTTTACACCAGTAATAGATTCTTAAAGTCATTGTAATGGCTGGGGCTTTTGTTTCCAACGTGAAAGAGCATTTATTACAGCAGATTTAATTTCTTATATTTAAGAGATTTCAACTTAACTGATAGATTTTAACATCACCATTATCAACATGCATGAAAGCAATCTTTATTCTTAAATTGTGACATACCTTTTTGCATAAAATTAAATTCAGTCTTACACAAAGAAGCATTGACAATATTTACACTGTTAACATTGTAACATTTCAAGAATTCATGGACACAAAATTCAATCTAAAGACCTCTTTAAAAGCGTTGTGGATTTATTTGCCTGTCTCCATTGGTTTCTGCAACACAAATCTATGACCTAGCATAAAACCAAAAGTTCAAAACATTAGCATAATGAAAAAGAGAGGACATACCAGCTCTACATCATGAAGTTTGGATTTCAACTGCAAATTTTCCTTCTCTAATTCATGTAGTTTATCACCACGAGCTCTTGCCATTGTTAGCTGTTCTTCTAGCATGGCCTTTGTTTCAATTAATATGATGTTGTCCTCTCTTAATTCCTAGGGAGAAAACGTAACAGTGTTAATCTCTATATAAACTGACTTTTCAAAGACGAGGTGACTTTCATAAACTGACACTGCAACACACAAAAAACTCTTGACATGTTTCTGTTTCATAAAGAAGTTTTTACCGGGTATTTTAGTGGGAAATGATAATATTATGTTTAATTATTTGTGAGTCATTAATGCCAACTAAATCTAATCTTTATTATCCCGCTCCGAATTTTAGATGTTTAATGGAGTTGGTTTTGCTTTATGTGAGGCTAGATAAAGAGATGCAAAGAGACTCAAGTTACAGAAAATCAACTGTGTCCATATCCCTGTTTCAGTCCACTTACATGTAAATGTCTGTTTAATAAAGTTTCTTTATTTCATGAACAGAATTTTAATTAAATTAAACAAATGAAGTTGTTTTATACTTACCACTTAACACACACCCTGCCCCATTCACAATAAATACATGAGCATTAACTGCACATACCATGCTGCTTATCCATTACAGCTTCTGGATCTGTTTTTACTGAGTAAAAATTCAATCTATTATTCTACTGTAGACACAGCATTAGAAACAAGTTAGTTATGCTGCACTCCAAATGTTCCTTTCAAAGTAACAAATGAAGCTACATGCATTCAAGAATCTTATCTCCAGAAACATGAAATGTCCAAAGCATAAAATCTGGCCATGTACTCTCGGTCACGTTTTAAATGCACTTATTAAATGATGCCTATTTCAAGTTACAACACGTCACTGCTAGCTTTTACTCCTCAGATAAGTCTTGAGTCAGAGACAGAATTTTTTATGGCAGGAACATAGCAGAATTTAAAAAAATTAAATGGACACAGGAAGGATTTCTGACCAGAAGAGTTGTAATGGGGCAAGAAGCAGCTTATTTGATTCTCTGAAGAAATCTCCTTTTGTCTTTCTTTGCTTTACTCTCTCTTCTCCCCATCCTTTCCCCTGCTCCAATAAAATATGCAAAAATAGAATATATGCACACAAGTGAGACGAAATGATTATGGCTTGACAAGTTATTCCTAGACAACTGTCTTCAAAATGTGAAGTCTGTGCTGACACCAGTGTTGATGCCTGCTCTCTCAGACCACAAACATCCAAACCAAGTAGATTCCTGAAAGATCACCAGGCATGAGCAAATCCCTTTCACTGCTAAAGCAGCAACTACCTTCTCACTTTTGGGAGTAGAATCAGCCTTAAGATGCCCCATGTGGCTCAGTTAAGAA
>JANHGB010040269.1:978-22158 GCA_026283785.1 Coracopsis vasa | reverse complement strand
CTGAACTCATGTTACATACCAATACTCCCTGGGTGGACATTTATTTCCTCCAGCTGATCACAGTAAATCCCTTCAGATGCTCGAAGAAGGACCAGAAGCTTTAAATCCCTTTCTAAGGGATGATGAATAGAACCTGCAATAAAGACAGAACAGCAACGACCCACCAGAAAGATATCAATGTCTTTTGTAATGCTGAAATGCAGAGACAACTGAGGTGCATGAATCTAAATGTAAGGGTTCTAAATTTCTCTCCTCAGCCTATTTTTGCCTTTCTGGTCCTTTACCACTTCACCAGGTCCCATGTAATGAGTTCTTCAGCCTGGCTGAGTAAAACTTTCTTTCAGACCAATGGAAATATTGAGGGAAAAGAGTAGGGGAGAAGAAAATGCCCAAGAAGTTTTGGTGTGTGATGGTGTGCTTTTATCTTGTAGTGGTAAGTCTGTACAGTAAACTGTATTCCAAATTTGACTTTATTTATTTCATCAAGGGTAGCTTACAGCTTCAGAAGAAAATGCCCCAGCACTAAACAGACACTAAGGAGGAAAAAGTAGGACAGCTTTTGCCCTGGAGAAATGTATGTGGAGTCCAGTAAAAGAGTTCAGCGTTCCTTTAAAATTAGAGATTAAATCAATTATGCAACAGAAAACTGCAGCAGATGTAGAACTAAAAAATATATACATATCTGTACAAAATTAGTTGGCCTGTCACCTTCTTTTAATATTTAAAACTTACTAGTTTGGAAAGGAAAGCTGATTTTGTATCCTAAAGAAATATTTCTCTTTAAGAGCATTTTTAAATAAATGAAATAAGTAAAAAAATTCATTGTTCCCCACCAGTGTCTGACTATACCTGTGGATATTTAGATTTTCTTTACAGCTTTTTAAATGGGTAAAAGACAAGCAGTACAAGCAGTACAAGTACAAGCACACTCTCCATTTAATATATCTCACACCAGTGAGCCCATATCTTCTCTGGGGACACGGAGGGAATTCAGTCTTACAGTATCCATCATCCATCCAAACCATGTTTGACTTTCTTTTTTAAACTCTCATAACTGTGGTTTGAACACAAGAAAACCAGGAATTGGGCTGTCACCAAATACTGCTTTCACAAAGCAAAACTAGTAATAAGCACTTTCACCACTGATGCACTAGGTTAAACAAATATCCACTGAAAGCAACAGAAGAGCTATGTAGACATTTGTGTCTATTTTTGTATGCAGAGTGACTGTTTTCCTACTTCATTGTCACAACAAGTTATGATTTAAAATATTCAGCCTGAATATACCTTTCACAATCCTTGGGTCAACATTCTCTCCTAAGAAAATGTTATTTAGCTACAGCAAAGACTAAAGAAAGACTTAACAAAAAAAGTCTGAAGACCTTTATACTGATTTTACAAAGTTATTCACAATTACCAGTTCGTAATCATGATGATATCTCTTAAAGAAGGGATTATTATTAATTATCATTATGAATTACTGTTGGTGTTATTATTGGTATTATTATTCTACTCCTGGTTACAAAGCATTTACTATTTCTTCTAGTTAAATCAGTTATAAATAGCTATGTGGTTTGTTGAATTCTCAGCTCACTTTTAAAACCATTTTTAAGTAGGTTTTCAGGCTTAACAATCACAGACAAATGCTTGGAAATGTGAATTCTAAAGGCTTGAACTGGACACCGTCACTCTTTTAAGAGACATATCTGCAATTAGCTAAAAATTTGTGATTTTTAATGATAAAAAGCATGATAATAGGTTAAGGAATGTTACCCTTATTAAAGAAAAAACAAATACACAAACCCAAAATGCAATCAGAGTGACAAAAAAAAAAAAGAAATTATAATAAAACTATTCTTAATATCTCATCACCTTATCAAATTTTTACAAAAGAAATAAAAAAGTGGGAAGATAATGCTCACAGAAATGCAGTGTCTAGAAACTGCAAATGGTATATGACACAAAAGAGCATGGGAGGTATGTATAAGTAAAAATAATTGAATTTTTGAAGTATATTTAGAACAAAAATAATCTGAATACCTGCTTATTTCCTTAAATAGTTCCATGGATTTAAATCAATAGATTTCAGTAGCTTCAATGCAACTGCTACAAAAGAAGTGGCCCAGAATTGGACTATTAAGGTGGACTTTTCAGCAAGTTTGGGATTGCTCACGATGTCTCAAAGCACTTGAAGTAAGCTAATATTGTGCCAATATTTCAAACAAAGATAAAAGTAAAAGCCCCAGGTAATCACAGGCCTGTCAACCTGACACTGATTCTAGGGGAAAAATAAATAAAAATTGAATGTCCAACTCTGAACACAATTAATAAATCATTAAAAGTGGATGATATAATTAATGCCAATCAACCTGGATTTATAGAAAAAAGGTTCTGTGAAACTACCTTGTTATCATCTTCTAATGAGATTACAGGTTTAGTTTATAAAGATAATAGCTTTGATATAATATAATTGACTTCTCCAAGGCACTTGACTTAGTAGCACCAAACTTTCTGATTAACGAACTACACTGGTACAGCACGAGCATGGCACACATTAATTTACAGGCTGACTTATTAAAATGGGGCATTGATTCACAAAGGTCTGGTCTTGGAAGCTCCGTGGTATGCAACATTTTATCAATGTCCCAAACTAGTGCAAAGATATTGAAAGCAATATAGAAGCTGAAACATATGGGCAAAAACTAATTAAAGACATGGGCCAGCAAAATCAGAAAAAAATTGAATGCGAAGAATTAGGAAAGAAAGTGAAGAATAATCAAAATATAAGATGACAGGTCTTGAAAAGGTATTCTGATTGGATGAGGAACAAAGGAATAGAAAGGGAAAAGCAAAGGTCTGAGATACACACTTTGGCTTAGTCTAAATACAACCCTACAGAACTGCTCATGGAAACAAAGATATGGAAATGGCAGCTACCTCAGCTTACTCATAAGGAAATCCAAAATAGTTAATGTACCCAAGTCACTGGGGCTGGATAAGTTTTATCACCTTACAAAGTAACTGGCATATAAAATCACAGCTCTTGCAATAAGCAGTTTTGTTTAAACTCCCAAGTTGTCATAAACACTGGAATAATAATCTCTGCAACACATATGTGAAGAGTATGGGCTTTAAGTGCCTGCCTTTGAACTTCGGATGTGAAAACTTCTGGTTATTTGCCCCACTTTATTGAGCTGAACAGTCCTACATAAGATCACATCAAACTGTTCAGTTACCGATCCTGCATGAGACATGCAGAAATGGAACCCAGTTCATACTCCTACTGCAACTGGAAAGCTTATCAAATTGATGAGCAACCTGGTTGATCATAAGGTGAGATAATAAGGCACTGCTGGCGGAGAACCAGAAAATAAAAGGTAATTGCAACTAGTAAACTAGAAGGTGGCAGAAGAGTCTGTTGAGATGTGCAGAAAATAGAAAGAGCTTCCTCAAACACATATTCTTTCAACTGGAAAGTTTATCTGGAATTTGAAGGACCTGCTTATTTATCTGGATATGACACATATCTGCCAGCCTGAGCATTGCTCCTGAGCAGTGGTTTGCCCACTCTGGGTATTTCAGGTGTTCCTTCAGTGCACACACAGCTCAACCTGTTGGTGCATACACAGCAACTCTGCAACTTTCTACAAGCTGGGCTCTCTGCATAGGCACTGAACAGTCGGTTTGTGCCTTCACTGTCTGTCTGATGGTACATGTCACATCAAATAGCCTCACTGCAGATGCATGACCTTCTACAAGGGGTATCTAATGCTGATCTTGTTCCAGGGAGTGCTGGCACCACAACAAATGCACTACACAGTGTAAAAAAAAACAAAAACAAAAAAAGCCAAATATGACAATCACATGTATAAGAAACAACCTGTGCTATTAGTAAAGTCACCACTGATTACATACTTTACTGGAGAAGTGTGAGGTCCAGATGTCTGGATTGCAACACATCTGTTAGCACAATGATTGCAGTGGTTCATAATCCTTCATCAGGTCTAAGCTCTGGAGAGCATAAACCTTACTGTGCAAAAATAGGAAAATAAAAACAAGGGAGAGAACAGAGAGGTATGGTTTTTTCTATCCAGATTTTCACTTGTTCCGTACTGCAGCCTGGATTTATTTTACTGTTTCCATTGTTTTCATATTTCAGTTTTATTCCAGATGTTCTTCCTGACAGATTTTTATTATGTTATTTTTTATTTTTCCATAGTAAAATCCATACATTTTTTTCCTAGAATAGTGGGTGTTTACTCCCTTCTAGCTTTTCATTTCTTTACAACATTACACTGCAATGGCTATTGCGTATAAGAGTAAGGAGCTCTCTGAGATAAGATCCCCTTCCTTCAAGTGTCAAATAGACTTTGCTAAGTATCTTGCTGTGACCATCTCCAATATCAGCTCTGTGTTTTCTGCATCCAAGATTATTTTGAAAACCGTGGTATATTGTCACCAGAAAGTCTGAAGAATTTTTATTCATGGTCAATACGCAGCTTGATAGTCACTTCATGTTGGTTCTCCTTCCTGAGCTTTTCCTTCAAGTATTCAGACTGCACTCTGAAAAGAAGCCCGTAAAAGCAGCTTGTAAACAAGGAGACATCACATGGGTTGCCCTTTACAGGTGATGCTGCCAAATAAACAGAAGAGATGAGAGACAGCTGTGGAGTAGGAATCAGCAGCCAGAAGTGAAAGATGAATGTCCAAGGAATAAGAAGGAAGACACACAGGATAGGATTCAGCTGCCTAAATATAGATGTCTAATGCCATCTAAGAGTCCTAATGCCCTCAAAACCACTATGTGAAGTTGGCAGATGTAAGAAAGTGATCAATGACAGAAGAGGGGCTTTTGAAGCAGCAGCTGGAGACCAGGTGGGACACCTGAGGATGCCCAAAAGCGATGCAAAATCCTTATACTCACAAAACTGAACGATGTTTCCAGAGAGATTCATATCCTTACTTTTAGATTTCTTAATGCAGATGTTTCCATGTTCTTTGGCTGTCTGAGTTTAACAGAGACCAGACAATACAACAGACTGTAATTTGCTCTAGATCTCTATATTGGCAAGTCCCACTTACTGCAATGACTCCACTGACTGTATTGACTAGATCTCTACCAAAATAGCCAGCTCATAAGCCAATGACCACAAGTTGCACCTAAATTTGGGTGCCTTAACCATATGAATACCTTCCCTAAATGGTACAATCAATTTAAGAGAAACCAAGTGGCTTGGAAAAGGTAAAAGTCAAGCAAACAGAGGCTGAGTGATTTACTGAAGAGGATGCAGATGGTGCAATGAACTTTTTAAACCACTTTTTCTGTGATGAGGGATGAAAAATTGATCTCAATACATAAACAGTACTCCACCTTCATACAAGTCGAATAGCTGTGCAGGGGTGCTCTGTGACTGCAAGAACAGTCTCAGCTCAGAGCTAAAGAAGATGGGACTCACACAATAGATGTACTGGAGAAGGTGGAAAAGATAGTCAATTCATGAAACTCACTTGTGTCCTAATTGTTGTTATAAGGCTGAGCATTAATGATCATTAACACACAGCCATTTTATGAAGTGCAGTGATTTATCCTTTGGGAAGCCAATATGGGGCTTTTTACTAGTATTGAGAAGAAGGGGACTGAATGTATTAAAGCTCTTACCACCAGCAAGATAAGAGACATCAGAAATGTCTGGGGTTTCATCTTCAGACAATCAAGCCATGAGCTAATGAAGACCTTAGGTGTCTTGCCTCAAATGAGTGACATGAGTGACAAGCAGCCATCACAAGATATGCAAAAGTAAAAAAAAAACAAAGAATATGACAAATTGAGACTAAAAAGAGAAATCCTATCTGAATAATTACTGGATGAGTTCTATATAAAAAGCAAAAAGAGCCTGCCAGTAAAGACAAGTTGAGTACAGTGGAGTTCAGGATGAATCCAACAGAACAGTTTGTGTAAAACAAACTTCAGCATATTCTGCAGACTTATCAGGAGCTGAGGACTTTGTCCAACAGTGGAACAGACACTTTTTGTGCATATCATCTGCGTTTTAATGCTGACTTATGGGTTAAAATGAATTGAACCACCTTAACTGAGAAGTGAAAAAAAACTCTGAGATGTTGAGCTCAAAATTTCTTTTCTTATTCTGACACAGATGTGCTAGTGATATTTAACAAATCACTTAATCTTCCTGAACCTTAATCTCTCCTCTATAAATTGGAAAAATAGCTAATTTTTTTTTTTTTTTTACAGCATGGTAACACATGGAGATAGAAGTACATGGATTCTAAAATGCTATTGTAAATATCACCATCAAAGAAGAGACTTTGAAATTTTAAGTGAAAAAGTGAAGGTCCTTATCTGGAAGCTAAGACTACCAGAGAAAACGTAATCAGAAAGTCTGGCTGGGTCCAAAACCACTGAAGCGCTAGATGCACCCAAACAAATTACTGTGGGGATAGACTCACACATTTTACTCCTGGGTTGTCCAAAGGCTCTGACAGAGTTCTTGCAACCCTCTTTAATCATCTCACATCTTCCAGTGATTCTGTCAATCACAACTCACACTAGGTTGTGATAATACTTTAAAAAGGAAAGTGATGACAAGCCCTGGGGGATCAAAGGTGTCCCAAGAATTCTGGCCTCCCAACAGTCACTTAATTTTCTCATCTCAGTTTCCCTGCAAATTATTATTTTAATAAAAATCAATTAGGTTCTTGTTGATGTTTCATAAACTCAATTTTTACACTGATTTTTCCCCTGTTGTTTTATATTTCTCATCATCACTCAGTTCCTATATAGTCTTCGTTTAACTATCTGACTTTTTTCTTCAGGTGAGATACAAGTGTTCTGAAGCACGCCAAAGTCCAAGTAAGATTTGTTTCTAAAACTTATTATTGTTCTCTAGCAGTTTAAGTGAACAAAATACTAAAGCTCTACCAGAAAGTTTTGGGACTCGGCCACTGAATTAGAAGCAACAGCATTCGACCAAAGATTACTATGCTGAAAACAAGGCAAGGAGAGCTTACGCAACAAGGAGGACCTGGGATTTGGCTTACATGATGTCAGCCTCAGATCCTGCTCAGGCAATGCTGAGCGCTGATGTCCACATCTATTAAATCTGTTTACTAAACTGTCTCATTATCTATTTTGTGTCAGGATTTCTTTAGGGTGTGGTAGAATTGGACAGATGGGCTTCAAAACTTTCCTTCAGGCACGGAACAGTCAGGATCGGACAGATGGGCTCCAAGAAGTTACCTTTGGGCCTTGAACACATGGGAAGAGAAAGAGGAAGAGAAAAAAGGCATGCGCTCCTAGTTTTACAAGCAAGCATAGAAACCAGTGTAAGATATGGGCAACTTGCAGAGTCTTTACCCATCTATCTCACAGCTGAAACAAGAGCAAGAATAGCTCTCCAGAAGATGCTGGACTAGAATCTAACAGCTGCAAATACCTGTTTAGCTTTTAATATCATTACTACTCACAGATGTGCTGGAGGGGAATTTGTGCAGCAAAGAAGTGACTCAATGTTTTTTTAATAAGTATTTTTAGCAATGAACACATGCTTCTTCTTAAAACCAATATGAAACCATATTTAAACTACAAAAGAGTGTAAGAAAGAAAATGACTGACTCTTTTAAGTACATATATGTATATATTAACCTCCTAGATTAGGGCTTTTAAACCTCTTTTTTCAAGGAAAAGCACAAGACAGAAAAATAACTCTTTTGGCCAGTACTGTATTAACTAAACAGTCCCCTGAGATTAACAACAAACAAATATTGGAGCAGACTTCCTCAGGAGGTGATTACACAAACAAATTCTCTTTTTAAAGTTCATGAAACCAATCTCGAGAAAGGTCAAGCAGTGATCAACAATGTGATCCCAGTGTCCTAAGGATTCCTGTAAGTAAATACGTTTGGCTTTAGGAACCTTGGTATTTAAGGGGAATTATGTGAGTAATTACTTCTGTGTGGAAAAACACTGATCCTGTCCTTTGCAAATAATGTGGAACAGCCCCAGTGGCACTGGGGACTCTGAAACCACTAGAAATAGGGGCAAGCCAGTATCTCCCTGAAGTCTTGGTGCTCATCTGTATGGAGGGATGGGAGGAACATATGTGCTGAATCCAGCTGTGCTAGTTTCATGTCACAGCAGGATTTCCAGGCACTCTGGGGGTTCTTCATGACTCTGTTTATGTTGGCTTTAAATACTTCTGTGTCACCTAGAAAGTGTCTTACCAATGCCCACAGACACCAGGCACTGCCTCGAACACTAAGGTAGATCCTGCCTTGCGGAATTTCTGTCTCATAAAGCAACCCTACATGAAGTAGGGAAGACTTTTGTACGTATCAGATACAATCTCAGTTGCAATGAAATCAGGATGACTGCCATTAGCCTCAGTGGGGTGAAGATAGCAGTATTTGTAATATGTTGCTATTAAATTAACAGGTAATTAACTCCAGTGGATAATCACTGTGCTTAACATGGATTCTGGGTGTCCACATTGCAGATATCCAAATAGCTATAGGACATTAGACGGCCAACTTGTTTATAGTAAGACTACACAGTCTTTCTTCCCACTTTAGCTGTCTATCAAGAACAGAAAGAAACCCCAAGCATCCAGAAGACAGGCAACTCACCCACTTTCAGTGTTCCCCCAGCCACCACGATACAGGCTGCACTCAGGACATTGCTGGAGTTACTGGGGAATTCAAGAGTCCCCAGGATGTAAAGGCCTCTCAGAGGAGGAAGAGCCATATCCACCACGATGGTTCGGTCTGAGAAACAAAGCAAAAGGTTGTTTAGAATGATGTCAGCCTAATAACACTACTTGCCATAAAGTGTGGCATTAAAGGCGAAGAATTTAGGTTTGCTTGAGTTTTGCTTTATTTAGATTGCTTTTGCTTAGAACTCCTTGAGTAGGGTTTGTGTGTTTGTGCAGCACCCACAACCAGAGGTTCATCTACAGCTGGGGCTCCATAGTGCAGCTGTGATCTGATAAATGAATAATAACATCATATTTACAATATCGTTGCATGCTTAGGCCTCATCAAATGTTGCTTAAACCTTTAAGCGTGCATGTGAAAGACAGCATGTTAGAGATGTGTTAATCTTGCTAGGTAAATCTGGCTCTGTTTATGAAAGTAAATCTTGATCACCCATTGTAATGAACTAGGACTAAGTTAAGCTGTGCCCAGACAGCATTTTACCCTCATGGCACTGAAGAGAGCAAGACTGATGAAAGAGAAAAAAATCCAACAGTATCAAATAGGTGCTCCGTGGCACAAAGAGCCTGCAAGTCACCACCTTGTTAACAGCAGTGATCAGAGTGACAAGCTGAATAACCCAGGGTGATAACCTACCTCCAATGGCATCCTGTCACTGTTCGTCCTTCTCTCCAATTTGGCTTTACTCTCTCAAGTCTTGAGCATAAAACGTATAAAAGCCCACCTTTTCCTCACCAACCAAGAGGAAAGGTTTCTTTGATTGATGGCTTGGCTTCCCAAAAGAAGATTTGGGAAGGGCTGACTACAATCTCAAGCGACCAATGTCCTGAACCACCTGCATGCAGGGTCGGGTCTGCAGCTTCCAGTGCACCTTATCACCTGTTGTTTCATCCCTTGCCTGATGCTGCAGGGCCTTGCAAGTGTGTGCCTTACCTAAAGCTTTCTTTACATCATCACAAACTGCAGGAAGCCAGACATTTTCAATTCTGTATTCATAAAACTACGCAGTCCCTACTAATAAATGATTAGTTAAAATGACCAGGGAAAGCACCATTCCCTCAGATCCTTAAGGACAAAACAAAGAGCATATTTTTACATTGCAGAGCAGTTGGGACTGTTGTTGATTGAGGCAAAGACAGTGTCACTGCTGCCTCCTAAAGTTGCAAGTCCTGTGAACCTTTTAAACACCACTGAAGCTTTCCAAGTAGGACATGAGGAAGGATGTAAATGGTGTATCCTTTAGAGGTAGGCCACTGAGCAGAGATGAATTCCACCCTGAGGGCCCATCTAATGTTCTTTGATGTCACTAGGAGCTTTTCAGTTGATTGCACTGGAAAGCAGCTCAAGCCCTTAAATTGTGGTTTCCATATCCTTTCACTGTTGACAAGAGTAACAATTTCCAAGTATAATTCATCTCTGAGTCAATGAATGTCCCTGGAAGAAGACAAAACAAGGTATTTCTTTGACAAGAGGTCAATGAGGTGATCTAATTGTGACTTTCATTGAAGTATCTATCTTGCAGAAAATAAGAATCTTCAACATAATGACAGCTGCCAAATCCTACCCAGAGATTTGCTGTGACTTTCACTGATCTTATGTGCATTCCATCCCTGGAAGTGTTCAAGACCAGGCTGAACAGGGCTTTGAGCAACCTGGTCTAGTGGAAGGTGTCCCTACCCACGGCAGGGGGTCGGAACTAGATTAACTTTGAATTCCCTTCCAACCCAAACCATTCTATGATTCTGTGATTCATTGAGAGGCATAGATATTCAAAACAGGAGAGATTAAGGAACAGACATATTTTCCAGTGGATTTTGACAAAGTGGCGAGAATAGGCCACTTGGTATGGAACACAGGAAGAGCCATGAAGTGTTTTGGGAAGTGGATCAGCTCCTTCAGAGTTTCACTTCTGCCTATAGCCATTAGCAACTGCTTTGGATGAAGACACAAATGACCATAAAATAGGTAGCACAGGGAAAGCCCTTTCCCCAAAAAATGTAATTTGGGGCTGACTTAAACCTTCTAGCATGAAGGCTGAAGAATTTTTCCAAGCCCTGTTTTCAGGAAACATAAACAAAACTTACATGAAGTACACTCAGAAGTGAACTGCAAAAAGTGTGAGTAGGCGCTCTGTAATAATAGTATTTTCAAGTTTTTTGCCCTTTGATGTTGCAGCCCTAAAGTTTCACAGCTTCAAGGGGGAAGAAACTTTTACAGGATGTGGAGTGCCAGGTCTGCTTGCAGATTTGTTTGTCTCTTCTACATACAAGTTCCTACTCTATCCCTTTTATTCAATCATCTCACCTCTTCCTCTCCCATTTTTGTGTTCTTTCACTTTGGATATCAGCAAGGGACACCCTGAAAACCCAGGACCTCTGTTCTCAATGATTACATTAAATACTGCATGAACCCATCATTACTCTGAATACCTCATCTCAAAAGAAACTTCCTGCATCCTTGGACTTAACGTCTTTCAAGCATGCAAAATTTTCATGGCATTCAGATGTAATAAGGCTCTACAAAAGAAGTGCAGTATTTTTTTCCTCCTAAATCTTATACTGTTAGCACTTGATACATTTTTACAGGCATGAAGAAACTCTTGTCTATAATCTTTTTACAGGACAGGTATAGTCCTATGCCCTGCAGAGCTGAGAAGTGAAGGCACAGTGTGTGAGGATATGAAACAGAGAAGAGAATAAGGGGGAAGATGTTGTTAAAATGATATCTCTCCAACAGAAGGGGAATCTAGTTTGTGAAATCACAGCTCAAGAATGTGGCAAAAAGCTGCAGTTGACAAAGGCCATAAGTATATTCATCAAACACAGACTGAAACATTTTTACAAGGAAAAGAAGTGCTCCTAGGCATACCATTTATATGTCAAGTTTCAGTCTAGAACAGATATTTTTGCTGAGTTACACATCTTTCTAAAGAAGGTTTTATAAGGGAAATGCTGACTGCTCTATAACTGTAGCATCATGTATGTGAGCCTTGAAACACAGAAGTGAAAAATTCCCCCATTCAGAGGTATATCTGCAAACCTATAGCTTCCTCAGTTTAAAAGAACACCACTCTGGGGTGTGATGCTTGGGATGTAAAGTCCCTGGAGGGCAAAATGTTGCTCTGTAGAAATAACAGAATATTCACTTTGAGATAAAAAAACATCCTTCCACACTTGAGGAGAAAAGCAAACAGATTCAAAGGAGACTAACTTACACGGTCCTTACAGAATATACTCATTTATGTAGTAGAGGGAGATGACGACTAAGTGGTTAAAATCATAAACTTTAGGTCACTGAGCTCAAGGGATTTACCTTCAGAGAAAGACAAACTGGAGTTGTTTTTCTCCCATGAAGACATTAATAAAATGGTAAGAAACTGCTTTCAGCAAGCCATAGTTTGAGCCTGAAAATAGGGCTATGTTTCATTATATGTATACTTTTTTTCAAACAAAAGCTCACAGGTATGCCACAGTCTTAATGTTCAGATGTACAATACTGAGAAGTCGCTAATGACTCCAGCAATGACACAAAATGCCTTTGATCAACCGCATCTCTATATAAAACACCATAGCATGCCATTGAATGGAAATCAGGCACAACAGAAGAGCTATTATACAAGATACAGTACTCCAGCATTCATCTCTTCAAACAGAAAAAGTTCAAAGAAAATCAAAATCAGAAAATGAATAACAGAGTGAATTCCACCACTGGGAGGAAAAAAAAGAAAGAAGAAAAAAAAGAAGAGAGCAATTGCCAGAGGCTACATGATATCATATCAATACCCTTCAAAACAGCATTCCATTGCCTGGAATTATAACACATTCTCCTTCCATGCAGAGCACGCTGCATCAGGAGTGTGTCACACTGAAAACCATAAACCAAAGCCCTGAAAATCCGAGGGCTTGAGAAGCTAATGCCACTGCTGGCCCGCAGAACAGCATGACTAAACTCATCCAGCTTGTTTTTCAAGGTGGTATGACTACTGAAGCCTGGTGCATGTGAGAGGTCCTTGTGGAATGGCTGTGGCTGTGGAGGATGAACCTCCAGAGGTAAAAGCACAAGCTGTTGCAGCCTGATCTAAAGATTTCCAGCTGGGGCTGGAAGAGACTTATATCTGCTCACTGAGGGGACTTGTAACTCACCACCACTAAAAGTCACTTTAACATGAGGGACCCACCTCTGTTGCAAGTGAAATTTGTTTTTGTACAAAGAAACTTATGAACTCCTTAAGTCTCACCAATGCTTTCAAAACAGGGCAAAAAATGGAATAACTTAGTACACAACCCCATTTTTCAAGCCTTCCAAAATGCACCATCTAGATGTCAAGCAGACACCAAGCAGCTACACAAAAACCTGATTTTTAATATGAATATTTTGCTAATATAGATGTTTTCTAGATTTTCCCAAGTCCAGCCAATAAGGAAGCCAATAAGTGATGCAAATTTGCGAAACACTTCGTTAAATAAGCACAATGAAGACTTCATTAGCTAAGTTTAGGCAGTGCCCTTGCTCTGCATTGGAGTCTAGGAATCTTGTTTGTTCAGAGAATTCAGCAGTGTCAGACCCCAAACAAAGTCTTCCCCTGTACTCCTTCATATTATAAATGAGCACTAAACATTTATCATTTGGGTTTTTATAACACTCTAAATGTGTTCTTTAAGGTCTGAAAGGACTTACCTAGTAACGCACAGCATACCAGAAAGAGGTCCATGGCTTGGGTTTCAACCTGAAAATCATCATGGTTGGCTCCCGAGAGAGTTGTAATTAAAGGATAGTGAAGAGTGGGACACAGCAGCATCTTCCCAGGGGTGAACCACAGAACCTAATTTGTGTGTGTACAACAGCACAATTTGGGGTGCTTTGCAGAATGTTTGTTGTCATGAGAGCAACTCTCACTTCTCTGTAGCCATGTGGAGTCATTTTAAGTTTAGCAGGATATGCACATCCAGTGGAAATGGGAAGAGAAATATCTTTAAAATGCTACAATTAAACATGAATTTAAAAAATGCTGATTTCATTTTAGATTTTGGGGGTTGACTTTCCTGTAACTGAAAACTCATATACGCACTTGTGGTAGCAAAGCAAAGTATGACTAATGGACAGAAAATTCATCTTGCCTAACTATATTTTAAATGCCTTCATTTGAGCAACAAATCCAGTGCCATTATCACACCAGTGATAACTGACTCCAATTTAAGACCCTGCACTCTGTTGACTCCCACTGCCAATAAGAGTTTCAACACCTTCAAGTGAGCACAAATGAAGAAGGAAAGTAAAAAGAAAGCAGAGCGGCAAAGATCAGAAAAAACAGGCATGCAACAGAACAGTTCTCACAAAATAGATTTGGTGATAGACTGCTTATGTTCATGCTTATGTTCATATTCTTAGGCTAAAATTGAATGGGAATTCCAGAAATACACTGGAGAGATGAACAGTTTCTTCACACCAACTAAACACATGTATCTACCCTAGTGACGGGAGTGAAGAGATTTTTATCATTTATAGGAAAAAGACATTCACAGAATACAGCTCTCCACCTGTCCTGGTAGGCAGTGCATTTTCACTTACCATTTACCACTTTTCTTTTCACCCATTAAGTATTTTGTTATGGTTTTGCTGTTCAGTAAATATCCTCTGAAGAATAGAGACAGGGGTCTTTTTTTACACTGTGGAGCACCTTGTTCTAAGCAGCTGAACTGATTTACTGTGAGGATGATGAGGCACTGCACATGTTGCCCAGAAAAGCTGAGATTGCCCCATTCTTGACAGTGTTCAAGGCCAGGTTTGATGGGGCTTTGAGCAACCTGATCTAGGGAAGGTATTGCTGTCAATGGCACGGGGTTGGAACTGGATGAGCTTTAAGGTCCCTTCCAACTCAAACCATTCTATAATTCAGGACTGGGAAATCCCAGGGCCTCATTCTGCTACTCAGGTGCCAACTTGAGTTCTAGTTTTGGGCCAGCTTTATTGTTCTGGCCCCTCAATTCGTTATAGGCAGAGAACATTCTTGTCCATGGTAAAACACAGATTATGTCTAATGTCTAACCAGCAGCCACCAGCATGCTAGAGAGAATCCCTATACCACACTCTGCAGCACAGTGCAAACATTCCCCAGTTAGCTGACCAAACAAGCATTGCTCTAAACTTGTGAGGTGTTAGTTCTGACTCCAAAGGCTGTGAGGTCATGTTGCACAGTGCCAGACCTGGGCTAATGAGTTTTGCCTCTCAGGAGAACTAATTAGTTCTGGTTTACCAGCATGCTGATGCAGCGGTATTGTTTTCTGTCTTAGAACTAGATCACCTGGGCTGGGCTGTGAGCAGCAATATGCAATGATTCAGGCACAGTTTACTCATGTATGTAATATGCCCTGGAACTCTACATAATACCATCAGTGAAGAGCAACCCAGTTAATATTAGACAGCCACATTTAGTCAACTCAGTAACTCTTCCAGCTCTACTAAGTGTAAGTGAGCAACAGGTTAAGACGCCTAAAGGTATGTGTTTATTGTTACCTTAGATACTAATAGGACACAGGAAATACAGAAGACAAGCAAACTCCTGGAGGGACATTTCTGTGCCTTCTTTGGCCTCTGAATGTGCTAACACTTAAGTACATTTATGAATTATATCTTGTGAGATGGTGGAACTGAAATTCTTAATTTAAGCTGAAATTATACACATATATTACATTCAATGACAGGACAGAGAAGCCGTACTCGTGACTGACTCCATGTCTAAATGGCAACACAAAGCAGCAGAAACTTCCTTCCACAAAACCTAAAACATGTGGAAAAGAGAGAGACAGGGAGCAGCATTATCCACATTTCCAGAAGAGGAGCTTTGATAGGTAGAGATGCTTACTTGATTTCAAACATATTAGGAGGAGCCAGCACCAGCACCATAATTATGTCTAGGAGGGAATCCCATGTAGTCCAAATTCATGATCAGAGCAGGGTCAGCTATTACATAAAATGCTTATCACAAGTTTTCTATTCATTGTATGTTGCCTAATATATTTTCTAGGATTCAGAAGGTTGTTCATGCAATAAGGTCATAAGCTGAGCTGCGATTTAAATCTGTATATCTCAAGTCTGAGATTGAAATACAGGTATAGGCTAAAATATCTAGGAGGCATTCATGGCAAATGGCTTTGAGAGATTATCACTGTTAGCGGGAATTGCAACAGGAAAATAAAATGGAAGGTACAATTGTGGAAATGTAAAATATAGCCCTTGCACTAAACACAGAGAAGTGGGTCAAGAGATGAGCTCTTTGTGAGCTGTAATTCTGGGTCTTGCAAATTCTCTGCTCCTGGAATAAAGTCCCTGCATATCCTTAATCTTGAATATCAGTATGAGTGTGTGTGTTTGTGTGTATATGTAAATGGAATGATTATTCTCCTCCAAAAATCACACTTTCGTACTGCAGTCAATATTTCAATGTGGCGAGGAACAAATGTGGTGTCCTGCACACATTAGAATGGACACTAGTGCCAGGAAGCCCTTGCTGCAAAACAAATGCGTATCCTAATGTAGACAAACCCCAGCACCCCTACAGAAATTAAACACCTTTCCTTCCTTCCTTACTAGGTAAGATGATGACATCTTCCCCAGGGCCTGGGATGCTATAGTTGGATCCACCCCAGCCTTTTTCCACATCATTCCATGTCTCTGGTTGGGACCATTTCAAGACAGCATCAGAAGGAACTACAAAATAGCACATAAAAAAAGAGAATTATCATTTTCAGTAGCTAGAAGAATTACCATTTCTTTGATAATCAAGCATCTGTGACATTAACATCCTCCTTTTGTCACTGATGAAGCAACACTAACTGCTCTTTGTTATCTTCCATGCTTAAAGGAACCTGCCTGATGGGAAAAAAAGGTCTCTCTCAGGACCATGTTTTCAGAGTTACAGCACAGTGAGATAACTGAAAAAAAGATTCAAATTCTTTGGGACCCATCAAAAGCAAAGCAAATCTTGAGGTTTTTCATAATTAGCTTATGTTATGCTTTGTGAATATGTTTGGTAAGCAACTGCTTAATTATTTTTATTTATGTTATCCAAAGCCCTGAGCACTTCAGGCACAAAATAAAGATGAACAAATGAAAATAAGTCAGTCACCTGTGCTTGGTGACTGGCTTTTATGATTACCTGACAAAACCAGATGGTCATAATGGTAACTGACACTACCAGAAAGTGCCAACTTTTCTCACACATTTTTTTTCCCCTCCAGCGCTCTAGAAAGCAGATTTCCAGGGTATGGGAATTTCCATACTTTCTCGAAGTATGAAAGCCTTTAAAAAATGAGTGGTCAATTCTTACAAGCAAGTTAGCCCTCAGAAAAGCAGGAGTCTTCCCATTGCAAGGGTTAATTAAGACCTACTGGAAAAGCAGCTTGACACATGCCAACTCCTGGTCATTCTCCAAAGATTCATTTTTCAGCTCAATGCAAAAAGAAAATTCTGAGCCTTAGCATCAGAAAAATATTAGGAGAAATTTAGTTTCAAAAATGTAGGTGCTTAACTTGCATTTGTATTTTAGACAGGTAATGAGCTGGTCTTCATAAATTAATTGCCTAAGTTTGTTCTGCTACCAAGAGAGAAAGAAAAGCCTTCAAGGGGAAATCCTATTCACTAAGTTTAGTAAGCTCAAAACTAACACAGGCAGGGCCTCCCTCTGGAGGCCTCTGCAAGCACCTACTTCTGTCCTACCACTAAAGGAAATTCTGGCATTTCTTTTCTTGAGGAGGGCTTCGTAAGATATTGAAAACACAGGATCAAGCTCATGCCTAAGTGTTAGGGGCTAGACTCAGCTCAGTAACATTGTGGAGCAGAAAAACCCTCTATTGCCAGCACAGGAAAACACAGAGATAAAACCCCCAAGTGTAGCTTAAGGATGGGTCTGTCTTTTCATTACGTGTTTGTTCAGTGGAAACACTTTGTAAAAAGGTACGTAAACCCTGTTGACACATGAATTATTATTGTTGTTCATATGCAGCATGGCAGGTATAAAACTAAGACCAAATATTGGAGGTCTCCCTTGTCTCTGGTGTATTTTTCTTACTGATTCGACATGTAACTGTGCAGTAATGTCAGACTATTACACTAAGATCACTATGGAGCACTAAAATACGCAATAGTCTTACATTCTCCATGACCTTTCTGATCTGCTATGGTATTTCTTAGCAAAAGTTTATAGTCTTTTATACTGTGGAATCACACATTTATCTTGAGCAATGGTATATATTGCTCAATGAAATGCTTAAATGAATGACAAGAACCCCTGTTGGGTTGATAGATGTATGAAATATTGAAGTAAAAAATAACAATCTATTTCTGAAAAAGTAGTAAAAAGGAAATGGTGTGAGTCCCAGACCAAGCCTTTCAGACACAGACTGTCACGCACCTGGGGTAGGTAAAGCCACTCTTTCCTTCTGTTTCAGCGTGACCTGAATTAAGTCAGCTCCTGTGACTGAACACGGAGAATTTTAGGCAGTTACAGCAAGGCCTTCCAAATAAACATACACACAAAAAATCATAGTAAATCAATTACTACACATGATTTTCTGATGACATTTTACATTTCTAATAAGCATATTTTTTAAGAGCAACTCTACATGGTTTCTAAGCATTTTTGTCTTTTTTGTACTTTGAGAAGGGATTAAGCAAACATATTTTAATTTACAGATATGGAGGGTCTCAAGACAACTCATTAGAAACAGCTAAAAGAAAACACTCAACAATCAGAAATTCTAGGCTGGAACGCAAATCTCATTTATCCTACTATAAATCCACAGCAGTTCTACTAAAACAAGCGATATCACACCATTGAATGCATAATGTATTAACTGGCTCAAACAGCAAATTACAGCTTTTGTTTTGTAGTTTGGTTTTGATTTTTTTTCCCAAAAAAATCTGGTATCTGAAAGAGATGCTTTAATTAGTCAGACTTATAGACTGAAGACAGGGACCCTGTGTTCTCCACTCTGAAAAGAGGTCAGAAGCAATTATCACAGTTGTAACCTTTATGCCAATATATTGTCAGCAGGAGAAGGGCCAGGATAACGCAAATCTAACTAAGAGGAGCAGGACAAAACTGCTTCAGACCCAGCTAAAAGGCTAGCTCCTCTTCCTCTTCAGTGGCATATAAAGGCACTTCCTTTCAGTCACCAGATTGGAACAACGGTAGGTTAAAATAGAAACACTCTGACAAACAGATAAATCTGTCCACTGCTGAACCCCGTACGGTGATCCAAAAATGTAACTGGAATATGTTTCGGGTGTACAGGAATAGTATAAATGAAGCCATTGTCAGAACTTTCCTGAGTTCCAGAACACGCCAGGAACTTTCCCACATGTGTATCAACCCACTGATGGGATTTCATGTCATATTGTAATTTACTTTATCTTTAAACAAGTCTCCGTACTTTTAAATTGTGAAAACCATCCTTCCCTACCTCCCTTTTTTTCTCCCAGTGCAACTGAGCAAATTTAAAATAACTGAGGTTCATTAATTTTAAGTGTTCAATAAATTAGTATGAATAATCAAAAAACTTGATTCTTTCTGATAATTACTATTTGATGTCAGTTGAAAGCACTCGATTGAGTTAGCAGCATATGCTCCTATGCCAAATGAGGTTTCCATAATTAAATAGAAACTGATTCCATGAGGTTTTTCTTATGTCTGATTAATTAGTAATCAGGTGTCTCAGCCCTGTTCTTCAGTGGCACCGTCTCTCCCAGCAGTAACTGTGGTCTGATGCTTATATCACTCAAGCCAATCTGCCCCAAATCATCCCATAGAGCTCAAACTGAACAGCATCATGTCTTTGAATAGCCACAAGGTGAACCTCTGAGCAGAAAGAATGACATGAAGATGCTATTTTAAAGTCTTTGACACAGAGTTCATGTGCCTTTTAGACAATACTCTTGTATGGGTACTTTATGATTATGGTGGCCTTCCTTCTCACTTATGGCAGGGCAAAACAGGAGTCAAAGGTGTTACATCAGTCTATGAAAAGTGAGAGAATGGAGCTCTGACATTGTCCTTTTTTCTAGTATATGTATTTTGTCAAGTTTGTGGGGGTTTTTTGCAGGCACTACAGTGCAATCATCTAATTAAGAACGTATTGTTCAGAGAAAAGCTGTTCTAATTAAATCCTGAAGGGACATAAAAATTGATCAATATGCTATATAGACCTCATAAATGGGTTCAGTCCCCTTACAGAGTGAAGAAAGGAAACATTAGGACTTAACTCAGTACAGTCATGTCCAGAGTCAGGGCAAGGATAAAAGTTTCTTATATCTGAAGTGTCAAATAATTGCCAGAGCATGGCAATTCAAACCATTATAGGTCATTTACACTCTCCCACAAGTGCAGGAATTGGGGCCTGAATGCTTCACAGCCCTACAACTTTCACAATTATTTGTTTCCATGAGTGTAAAGTGAAACGGTTTTGAATCAGTAGCATTCGGTTGCAATTTCCCAGAAATACTTCAAAAAGCTGATCAAAGCAGGAGTGATAGAGGCCTTGAGAATAATCAAGATTACAGAGACATAGTCCTTCTGATTTTTTTGTTCTTCTGCTGAGTATGTTATCATTGTTTCTGTACAGGACAGGAAGAGATATAGGCAATACAGACAAAGGATGTCATTAGTAAACATTGAATTAAGGTGACTCTTCACAAAACATAGTTATAAGGCTCCAGGGTTTAGTTGTATAAAACCTTTTATAAGGCTCATCAATTTTCTGTCTTATTACAGCTCTTCCTGGATGTTTGGGCTGTGAATCATAAATATCGGCCTTCTTGACGATAGTCCTGGTAACTTTCTTCTGGTTTAGGGCTCCTTGAGTGAACATGAAGGAGGAGCAACTTAATCTTTTATCAGCTTTGCAGTGACTGGGAATTTTGCCTGTGGATATTAGGAAGGGCTGAAACTAGGATAAATGGCTCCAATAGCCTGACTTACAAATAACAAGCAACTCCATGCTATTTAACATCAATTGGGCTAACATACATCACAGGGAAATCAAAACTTTTAGACAGCACAATCAACAACACAGTGAGATACACCTCTGGAAACTGGAGAACCTGGGGTAGGATATTTTGTCATTCTCTACCAGGATCTGTTACAGGTGCTACCAAGAAATATGGTATTATGGGGACACTGCAGAGAGAAGAGATGTAAAAAGAAAAAGATTTGCGCTAACGGACACAGATTCTTGCTTACAGCTGATTAATATTTGCAGAAGCAGAGGTGAAGGCATGAAATTCTTCCTGCAGAGATCACATAGTTGAAAGATCATCGCTGACAGGATTATGAGGTTATTTATAGAATCATAGAATGTTAGGGTTGGAAAGGACCTTAAGATCATCTAGTTTCCTGCTTCTTAAGGCCACTGAGCCTCTTTTCTACCAGACCAGTATGGCACTTAATAATGAGGG
>JANHGB010040268.1:0-22250 GCA_026283785.1 Coracopsis vasa | reverse complement strand
ATGACAGTCTGGAGATGCATCTTGACGACGCACCCCGTCAACCAACAAACACCAACCGCGGGAGAGGTAGAAGAAAAGGGAAGGGGAAACAAATGGGTCAAAGTCAGACGAGGGCTCGCTTGGGAAGGCGGCGCAATCGACGTGCTGATCAGTTCTGTGTTCACATCGTGGCTGACGAGCGCCAGATACCAGTATATGCGGTGGGAAAGATGTCGCAGGGGCTGCTGGGCACATCTCTGTGTGGCCCTCTGTGGCTGCAGGGGCAGAGCTGGGAGCACAGGAATGGGCATTATGGGATAGTGGGGAATGTGGGTGAGGATGTGTGGGGTCTCTTGCCAAGGATGTGCTCCAGCTCATCACCATCACCATGGTTTGAAGGAGTCCCCCCCTCGGGTCCTACAACCAAGGGTCCTGCCTGGCTCCTGCAGTCCAACTTGCTCTGCTTTCAGCACCCCCCTTCCCAGCACAGCAGATCCAGGAGACCAGCTCATCAGAAACTTGTTCTGCCTTGAGTCCAGCCAGGTCTCTTTTCAGTCCAGTCTTGTTCGAACTGCTCCAAAATCACCAAGCAGAAGGACAGAAGGGGGCATCCAACCAGCTCCACCTGAAGCACCACAGTAAAGTCATCCTCCTCCACCACCCCCTTCCTTCTGCTGACGTTAGGACCTTGCTTTGGGCTACAAGTACTAGAGACCAGACCTGTGCATGTGTCCACAGGAGAGCAATACTTCCTACCCTATGGATTTTACATAGGAGAGAACCCACCAGCCCCTTGGGATGGTCCCGGTGCCACCTTGCCCAGCCTCCCTGCCCACCCCGTTGGCTCAGCCAGGGCCCATCATGTCTTTGGGAAGGGGCTGTCACTCTTCAGAGCACATGGGCTGGCTGGGCTCTGCTGCATAGTGCTTATCTCTTGGAGTCCATAGCTGGTGAAGGGGGTTAAGGCATGAATTCCTCCTTGATGGTCAGTGGAGACGAGGAGACAAGGTTCGGGGCGCTGCTGCTGCAGAGGCCCCCGATGGGTCCCAGCGTGCTGACAGCCGGTGAGGTTGGTGTGGTGGTGCTGGTGGGCTGGCTCTGCTGCTGCATCTTCTTCTTGTTCACCTTCCTCTCTTTTGCCCTCCTATTCTGAAACCAGATTTTCACCTGCGGAAGGACAAAGATGTCAGAGATGGGGCAGAGATGAGGATGGCAGAGATGGGGATGGATGCAGATGATGACAACCCTCAGGGTCCCCCTGGGGCAGGGAGTGCATCCCAGAGTGTGGAAGAGAAGTGAGGCTGGTGGAGCAAGGTGGGACCAGCACTGCCTGCTTGGGCTGCATTCCTTCCTCTCCCCAGCCCCATCTCTGCCTGGATGTGGCTATTTGGGATGCTGCAGCACTGACCTGCCGCTCGGTGAGCCCCAGGGCAGTGGCCAGCTCGGCCTTGCGGCGGATGGTGATGTAGCGGCTGTAGTGGAACTCCTTCTCCAGCTCCAGGCGCTGGTGGTCCGTGTACACCACCCGGTACTTGTCTTTCGTCCTGGTTTTGCCTGGCAGAGAGAGCAGAGCAGGGCATGAGGGGATAAAAGGGAGTAGTGGAGGGATGGATGCATCCCTAGGGGCATGGAGGAGATACACAACCACCTGTGGAGAGCTGAGGAGAAGCATGGCAATGCCCTGGGGACCAGTGTGAGAGTCAGGAGACTCCTACTAGATTTAATGCCCATCCTGGTAAGCATCAGGGTGTGTTTCCATGTTGGAAAGTACCTGGGCTTTGGGGAAATTGCTTGGTGGAAAGAGCAGGAGGGATTAAAAGGCATTCTGAGAAGATGGAGCATAAATTCCATGTGCTGTCCCCAAGCATTGTCCCAACACTGTCCTCAAGCAGAGCTACAAGCCCTGTAGTGGGCTGAGGACACTGAGAAGTCTCAACAATACCATCCCTAGTGGAAGCAGGAGTTTGGGTGGTGTAGGGCAAAGCTGTGGTTCAGAGGCTCCAAAGTAGACTTGACTCTAATCAGACATCAGAGAATCTCCACAGAGCAGAACCCCAACCCCCAGGCAGCAAATGTGTTTCTCAACCAACACGATTTTATTTCTCTCCCTCTTCCTCATTGCAAGGAGGTGGGGATTTTCCTAAGCCACTTCTTATGCTGAAAGATAAATGTAAAAGAGTGTTGGAGACAGGACAACCCATGGCCATGGTACACTGCGAGTTGGAGAGGGGCACCCTCGGGGTCATTTCCCTCACAGCATCCCATGGGATGCAAAAAGGCAACTGGTTTTCTACTAAACAAGCAAGGGACAGCAAAGGTCCTGACAAACCACTTGTAGAAGCACCCCTGGGTGCAAGCGGGAGCAGGGGTGGGCCAAGAGATGTCTTGCCTTGCTGGGACTTGACCCCATGTTCCCAAGCACAAAAGCAGCAGTCCCATGATTCAATTTAGCACCCAATTTCCATGACTATGGCACTCTCTGTGTCCTCCTGCCATTGCTCCTGGAGGTGCTGGCATGGGCTCAGCATGATGTGAGTGTAGGGTGATGGTTGGAAGTCCAGTGTGGTCCCCAAGAAGGAGTGAAGCTCTCCAGGTTGAAGGAAGGTAGGAGCATAACAAGGCTGCAACATGGCCAGGAGTAGAAACCAGACCTCCCATCTTCAGCCACTAACTCATACTTGAGGGATATGATGAATTCAATCACTGCTTTAGAGTGTGGAGCTCAGCTCATCCCAGGGCTGTTTAGAAGTGGACACCTAATCCCTCCTCACCATCACTGAGAGCAAGCCTGCCTCTGGCCACACAGGGTGACTGAAGGCAAAAACAGGGTAAGAAAGGTGGTTTGGTTGAGCAAGATGTGTATGAAGATATCTGCAGACACACGGCTGAAACACAGTGGTGTCATGTGCGAGGGGTCCACAACAGCATTGCTGGGTTCTTGTCTCCTCTTTGGCAGCTCAGAACAAACCTCACCATGGCACAGTGCTGGGCTGGAGTGGTACCAGGGCACCCGGCACATGTGGGACCCCACATTCTTGCTCTCCCACTGCATCCCTGTCCATCCCATGGAGAAGGGTTCATCAGTATGAGAAGGATCCTGCATCCCAGGCCAGGAGGGACCTGGGCTCAATTCACAACCACAGTGATTCCCAGGGAGTTACAGAACAAACCAGATGCGCCGGTGGAGACTGATGCAAGGTTTAGCAGCCCCGTGAGAAGCCAGGCTCCTCTGTCAGCTCCGGGATCAGGGACTCCTACAAAGCTTTTTTTCTCTTAGAAATCTCTCTTTTTTTTCTTTTTCATTTGAAAGCAGAAACGTTTTTGAAGAGATAATGACTTAAAAATGATCTTATTTGCAATGTTGCTATTTGAATACCGCTGCTTGTGCTAAGAAAACACAGCTGGAAAGCAAAGGAATTGACAGATAACGTGAAAAAAAAATTAAAGGATAAAGAAATAAGGCGGTTTGTGAATACCACATGTGCCATGAATTTCAGCAAGAATTATGCTGCAGCTGTAAATAGATCCATCACAGCCTGTTCTTTGTTATTCCCTCTTCCCTCTTCATCCTTGAGGAAGCCTGTGCTTTGCCTCAGGTCTGACAGCTACCGGCTGTGCTGGTGAGCCTTTAGTGTGTGAGCTGGCACCAGTCTCTCGATGCCCAGTATAAGATAGCAAAGTCTCAAAGCAAAGATCTCCTGACCAAGCCGGTGATGGAAAGTTACACATCTCAACTAATTGCTGGTTTCGGATGTTTGCTGTATTCGGGAATGTATTGAGAGTGATTCACAAGATAAAGAAAAGGATTCTCAAGAAATACTATTGACAATGAATAATTCAACCACCTTGAATATGAATGCTGGGTTACACTTCACTCTCTCCTGGAGACTTTTTATGGCTCTGTGAAAGGAAAGAGGGAATTCTGACAAGCTCCTTGTGGGAACCCCTTGTCCCTATGGGGAAAGCCTGGCACTACAGTGGGGAGCATGGTTGAGCAAAGGGATGGAACCACTCCCACATTTCCAGGGAAGTCCAGTGGACATGGATCAAGCTGTCCTACAGGCAGGATAACCCAGAGCTGCTTCACCAGGAGGGAGCATGGATGGGATGAACAGGGGGCAAAATGCTGGTGATGCCTCCTAGCACAGCTACAGGACCCTTTCAGCCCTGATATGCATTTAAAGCACCTCCTGCTTGTCCGCAAAAGACCAGGCAAAGGAACTGCTCAGGCAGCCAAACGGAGCCATCCACAGGGCCAGTGGGAGTGGTTTCGGCTTCGGGATCAAGGCAGGGCCAATGGCTGCGTGGGGAGAGGGTATCGTTACTACTGTTAATGTATAACCCTAATAGCACTCACCTGAGCCGTGATTAGATAAGGGAACAGCTTTAATGCGCTGTGCAAACCCCAAGGGACACGCTTCTGAGTGTGCATGCACACGCACTTATGCTTGCACACATGTGGGGGTACAGGGTCTCAATCCCAGCCTGGATCCACTCCCCATGGCATCCCTGCCGCAGGGATGGAGCTCCTGCCCTGGACTGGGTCAGGAGCCTGACAGAGAAGGATAAATCCAACTAGACCCTTGTGCCCATCATGCAGGGCTCTGCACCCTCATGGCCATGGTGGAGCCTGTCAGAGAGATGGTAATTCCCCCTCTCCAGCCCTGCTGTGCCCAAGGGATGCTGTCAATAAGAAACTGTGCCACAAACAGACAGGCAATATGGGGTATTTCGAGGCTATTGAGCAGCTCCAAGAACAGCTGGGAAGGGACTGGTTCAAACCAGGGAGGAAAGTGACTGTGGGGTGGCAGTGGCACCATGGGAGGAGGTGGAAAACAGCAAAGGAGCAAAAGTTAACGGGTGTGATTTGGAACTTCTCTTCTCCCAGTCCCACAGGGCGATGCACCCAGCATGGGTAAGAGGGGATCAGGCCATCTCCAAACAGAGGATCCCCATCCACAACACACAGCCCTCCCAGACACAGCAGGAGCAGCGCGGCTGCCAGCAGCGAGGAGCATAAACCCGCATGGCTTTCCCAAAGGTCTCTATTTCACAGGTCAAAGCAGCTCCAAATTGCAGCAGCAGCAAACCCTGGCTCTGTGGGGAGCCACCGTGCAGCCATCAGGGCTCTGATCAGGGCAGCCCTGACCCACTTGTGGAGGCACCAAGAGGAGAGCCCATCGTGGTGCCGGGTGTTGTGCCCCATTGCAGAGGCCTGGGGACACATTGGGCAGGAGGTGCTGGCGCCGGGGACAGAGGTGCCAGGCTGCTGAGAGGCTCTGCACGCCCCATTGCACGGCGGCTCCTTGCATGACTGGTGTGAAGAGCCTGGGCAATGTGCTCCTGGAGCTGCCCTGCATGGTGCCACCTTCCTGGCAGAGCTCTGGCCATGCAGTGGCTCCATCTGTACAGCCTCGTCTGTCTGTACTGGGTAGCTGGCTCCACGCTATCTGATGGCACTACAAGATTCTAATGCTGAGAAGCACCAGGTGGGAAAGTCCCATCACCAGTGAGAACCAAGGGAAGAACTTGTCCACACTGGAGTTAAAGTGCAGCAAGATGGGGTGTCTCTTCCCCCATCACTGGGGTGGGTGCTTTCTCTCCATGATAAAGCTGCTTCATTCTGAATGAGCAGCATCTACCTGGAAAGAGAATTAAAATCTTCCCACCCCAGAAGAACCAGTGCTTTATTAGGATTTGCCATTCCTCCACAGGGAAAGCATCAAGGAAAACTTTTCTCCACCTCTGCCATAGACTAGGCAATGTTATGGGTGGAGAAACTGAGGCACATAAGTTGCTCTGAGGCAGAGTGGAGTCCCAGGGTCAGAGCCTCATCTGGCAGCCAGATGTGCTCCAGCTGCCTCTGTGAGCAGGGGTCGATGCTCCCTCTGCCGAGCAGCAGCGACAGCAGCCGGGCTGTGCAGCAGTGATGCTGCTGCTCGGGACACGCAGCCCAGCTCATTTCGCTGTCCCTAAACCCACTGGCAAAGGGAATGCCGGAGTCTGCATCGACTGACACCTCCTTCTGCCCCCTTGCTCCACACTCACTTGCTCCCCTCATTTCGCCTCCTGCTTTAGAGCACCCACGCTCCTCTGTGGTCTGGAAGGGGGATAAACCCAATCCCCCCACCCTCCCTGAATGCTGGGAACGTGCAAGTCAGGGTTTTCACAAGCCTTCCCCCTCCTGTGCATACTTCAATATCATCAGCTATTTCTCCTCTGCCGCAGGAAGCAGAGGAGTGATGGATGGGAGGACCAACATGGGGTAAAGAACCAGAGCCATGTGGCTTGCTTCATCACCACCAGCGAGAAACGAACCCTTCCAGAGGGAAATCCTTCCCCAGATCCCTGCCTGAGATCATTCCTCTGACAAAGGGCGTTGGATTTAGACAACTGCCGGGTGTCAAAAACTGGGTGAGAAGAACCACACACCCCCCAGCATATTGAATGTCTCTGTACTGCAGAGGAAAGGGATGATGGAAGAAAGGGATGATGGATTAATCCATACCCAGTGGACCCTGCCAAGTGTCCCCCAGCTCCAGGTTGGGGAAATGAGCATTTCAGCCATCAGGGTTGAAGGCAGGACCTCATCTATGCCTGAGGGTGCTGAGGGTCCCAGCAACCCTCCTACCCCCAGGGTAGCTCCGTGTATGGCTGTTTGCATGACATTGCTCCAACCTGGGGGTTTCTTCCTGGTTCCAAGGGCTTCAGAGCAACAGCAATGCTCCCACGGGCACCCACAAGGGATAAAACCTGATTCAGGTTGGTACATTTGTGCACTGGAAATGCTTCCCTTACAAAACCACATCGCTTGACCTGATGGCTTTGTAGCCTCCTGCACAGAGGGTCAAGCTCTGTGCTTCCAAAGAAGCTTTGCTATAAATCAGTGTGTGGCTGGGAGCTGCATACCTGGAGGCTGGCAAAGTCAGGAAGCAGAGACCGGGGCCTGGTGCATGGCACAGCCATGCAGGTCAGCCTGGCTGCTGGGAAGGGGCAGAATCACTTGGATGAAGAGCTGGATTCAGGGAGCACAGACCGGTGCACAGGAGCACATGCTGGCCCTGACTGGGCTCTGTACTGCTGACACAGTAGGATGGGGCCAGATCTGCACCCACACCCATGGGCAAAGCCACCCCTCCTTCAAGCCTCATCTTCCTCCCAGGAGCTGCAGATCCCAAGGGGATGAGGAGCAGGATGCTGGCGGCTGTGGTGAGCCGGTGGTTCCTAATCCCAGCCCCACGTTCTTGGACACGGAGCAATACTACAGGAGATGCTTCAGCCCCGAGGCTGGGCGTTGTGGCATTTCACAGCCCTGCAGTGATTCAACCCTTTATTTTGGCAACCGGCAGATTCCTTCCGTTGCTCCCATGGTTTTATGAGCACTGAGCCAAGCGCTGCCAGCCAGGCTCCTACGTTGGGTCAAAGACCGCACTAGGGCAGCCAGGGCTGGCCAGCGCATGCGGGCTGGAAACAGCCCCTTTCAGAGCATCACCTTCACACCAGCCCCATGGCACTGAGCCTGGATCCAGCTCATCCAGCTCTGCCACCCGGCTGGACTTGGCCTGGCTGCGGCAGGAAGAGGACAGCAAGGTGGTGGTGGTCCCATCTGTGCACCAGGACTCCTCGCCCCCTTCACAACCCAATAGGGATCAGCCCATCCTTACTATGAGGCAGAAAGGGTGGAAGAATCCATCCCCTTATCCAGCAATCTCAAAGCTAACAGCACTGGAGTGAGCGTCCTTGAAGGGTCCCCTTGTAGGAAATACCTGTCATTGACCAGAGGTTTAAAGTGTCCCTCTGCTAATCCTGGGGTATTAGCTGGCCAAGCCCATCACGTAGGTACTGCCAGTGCTCCAGGGAAGCCCTTTTTGTTCAAGGAAAGTCAATTCTAGGAAAGTTTGAGAGCCTGTACCTTGGCCAGGAGGCTGAGCAGGCAACAAATCCCACTGGGGGCCAGGAGCAGGTTGTGGGTTAATAATTCAAGGGGAGAAGACTGATGGGGCCTGGTGCATGCACACACTGAGAGACCTGGGGGAGCAAAGGGTCTTACAGGGAACAACCATCTCCTAAAGAGGGGTCCCCCACCCCATGCAGGGACTGACCGGGGAAACACACTGTCTTCCAGCTACCATCATCACCCCAAAATGTACACACTGAGCCCTGCCTGTCCAGGGAAAATGGTTCTATCTCATTATTGGAGTTTTTAGTTTTTCCTCCAGTTTTCATGGATGTCATAACGGCAACAAATAAAGCTGGAAAATGTGAAAACTGAGATGGAAAACTGCACACCCGGCAAATAGCCACTGGCCATGCTCAGAGCATCACTATTTGCCCTCCATCACCCCATATCCTGCCCAGGCACCATGGGCACTGATGCCATGTAAAGACCTCCATGAGCACATCCACCTCTCCAAGGGATGCCCCAGTTACACTTTCGCTTGCAATATTTAGCCCTGTGGCCCCAGGTCGATTAGTGACCTAAAAGCCAGACCCGAGGCAGTATCTGAGGATTTGCATAACTAACGAGCAGAGGGTGAATATCAAAGTCCAGGCAGCCGCTGCTTCCAGTGCCTTCCTGAGCTTTTTATAGAGCAGGGGTGCAATTCACAGGGAAGTTTGCAAATAATTGTGAATAAGGAGGAAGCTGAGGCTCTGCCGCGCTGCTCATGAGCATTTTATGAGCAGAAAAAGAGGTGGCATCGGAGGGAGAAATGAGGCCAATCTTACAGCTTGGTCCCTTCTAAGTCCTGATTTCCAGCACTGGCCCTCTGGTGTTGCAGTCCCTTCTGCTGCAGGGTTATCTTGGCTCAGCTGGGTGAAGTACACATGTATTTAGCAGCAGGTATAGAGAATCACTCCCTGTAAAGCCTGCATCTCCATGAATCACTGGGAGATTGCTCGCTGGTTTCCCTCAGCCTCCGGATTGCATTTGCAGAAGCCCCAGCACACTCATACTCCCTGTGCAACGTTTTCTCTTACCACCGCATAGCTCATTCCCAACAGCTTTCAAACTACGGCCAAGAGCTGTTTATACAAGGCAAGACAGAGAGGGAACCTTAATTTACAACCCTCTGAAGTATTATGATTTATAGCGTTCGCAATGAAACTGTTGATATTTATAGCAAAAGAGCCGCGCATTCATTTCCTATTCCCACTGCGGTGAGATGGGCTGTTAATCAATCCACGCTGATTAAAGTCCAGTTTATTGATTTCAATAAAGTGATTCATCTCAGAATTCCACCCCTATCTCTGTCGAACCCATCTCTGCCCTGCTCTCTTTCAAGTTTAATGTAGAAGGGCTCTTTTTATATTTGACGGGCAGCCCTGGAAAACACAAGCTGCATCCCACTGTCTCCCAGCACATAGTCCCACCATGGTCAAATCCTGCAGTTGCTTAGCACCAGCAGCACTGGGTTTGGAGCCAGCAGAGATGCAAGGGCAGGTCCTTCATCTGCAAATGCCTTAGAAAGGGACCTCACTGGTCATCCATTCCAAGGAAGCACCACAAGAAAGGGGATTTCACCCCAGCACCCATCCCTACATCACTGCGGCTTTGCTGGGGTAGCTCCTCCTCTGTGTGCAATGAGAGCAAGGCTGATCTACTTGTCCCTTTGTATGTATTTAATCTAAGAGATACAAACTAAGCAACTAATGATAGCTTTGCAGAATTGAATCAACTCAATTGTCATCTAACTCAATCAGAGGCACTTTCAAGCCCCGGTTTTATCTCGGGCCCACTGCTGGGTGTAAAGCCATGCCCTTGATCCACATGAGAGCTGTGCTGGTGTCTTTCTTTCTCCCCTCATTAATTTTCCCTCCCACGTCTCTCCTCAGAAGAAACCGAGATGTTCAGACCTACAAAGCCTGCACAAGTGGTGGGGTCCCAGTGGCTTTGGGGGGCTGCAGGATCACCCCCACTTCCATCCCAGGACAGAGGAAACCCCCAAGCCCTGGCACATCTATGGGTCTCCATCACTGGGTATGGGGGGAGGCATTTTCCCTAAATAGGTATATTCAGTGCTTAAAATGGGCCAGGAAATACCAGCCTGCCTCTCCCCTCTGCTTTCTAGAGCCAGCCTGGCTTTTTACATTTATTGGGATATTCTGCCTGCTCCACTGCAGCCGCTGGTCCCTCTGGGACAGCCCCATCCCTGCCACATGGATGTGTCACATATGAGGAGTTATTTTCCACACTGGAAGACCCCAGGCACATCTGCACAAGCCTCTCACACGAGGGTATCTACATGGGTCTTGATCAGCAGGGAGCCAGAAACAAGCCTAAAATTAGAGATACTTTGCAAACAGAGAGCCCTTACCCCAGGGATATGGGGTGGTGGTAACTGAAAGCAAACCTGCCCCCAGAGATGCCCAGAGCCACTCCTGTAGTGAGTTTGGCCTCAGCAGTGCTCAGCAGAGCTCACGGCCAGCACAAGAGAGGGACAGGGGTGGTGGATCCAGGCAGGGCTGGTGGGCAGGGGTTCCCGGCTGGGCTGGCAGCTGGATCACAGCCTGGAGGGGGAGATGAAAGGGCACGGGCAGGGCAGGACAAAGGGCCCCGCACCTCACCTCGCTGCCAAAGGAGCCGGCCACCATCTCCATGACAAAGCCAAGCCCTTGTCAATTTGGGCTGGCCCCAAGGGGGATCTGCCCAGTGCCTTTGAAGTGGGCAGCAGGGCCCCAAGGGCAGGGGGCTGGGGTCACCCAGACGCTTCCCCCCTGGCCCTAGGTCAGGAGTTCAGCGGGGACAGGACCCCGGGGACACGGGGACAGGACCCTGGTGACAGCACAGCAGCGGTAGGGAAAAGAGGGGGGTACCTGTTCATGGGGTGCTCAGCACCCACACGCTGTGCACATGCACACACAGTTGTGGTGCTGCTCCTGGAGCACCCTCATGCACCCTTCACATGGCACTGTCCCCAAAGGCGCCGCGCTTTGCACACACCATGCACACACAGCACTGCGTGTGCACTCATTGAGCGTGTAGCATCCCACATACACACTCGGTGACACTATCTACACAGCAAGCCCCATACACACTTACTGGTTATACACACACAGAGCCTACAGCACCTCATGTGCACTAAATACACCTTACACTGACACACAGAGCACATGTGGCACCTTCCCTCTGTGTATATACATGCGATACCATCCCTGCACACATGCACACACAGAGTTCACATGCATGCAGCATAAGGCACCTTGCACATCCCCATACCTCACAAGCAGTTGCATGCCAGCTCACACTCATGCACAGCCACAGCCCCACATGCTCATCCCTGCACATACAAGGCACCTCATCCAACCCCCCTTGGGACTGCTGAGCCCCAGGATCTGTGGGGTCTCTGGCTCTGCTCATCCTACCAGGTGAGGGCAGGGGTGCAGGAGGCTGGGAAAAGGACTTTCCAACCATAGAACCCCATCTGCCAACAGCACGGAAGGACAGTGCCCTCCCTGCCCATCCTCAGCCCCTGCCACCTTAGTGGTGGGGTTCCCCTGCAGTTTGGGGCCAGGCACCATGGTGAAGGCAGGAGCATGCTGTCCCTCCTGGCAGGGAAACCCACAGAGCAGGATCCGGCCCCGCAGGACTTCAATCCCGAGGATGGCGCAGGGGAGCGGTGCTGAGGGGTTTTCCTTACCGCTGCTGCTGGTGCTGGGAATGCTGCGCCTCATCCACTCATACGGGGTGCGTCTCTGGGCATTAGGGGAGAGCTGGGGGACCGAGCTGCTGATGGGTGGAGGCAGGAGTCCAGAGCCCGGGGGCTGAATGGGGTTAAAATCTGGGGGGCTGAATCCAAACTGCCCGGGGCTGGCAGTGGAAGGTGTAGCAGTGGTCCCATAGGAATGCCAGTCCTCCTTGGCAGGGGTGTAGGGAGAGCCCCAGGCGGCTGCCGGCTGCCCGTGGTGCAGGTCGTTGTTAATCCCCGGCACATGGTGGTAGCTGGCGAAGTCCGGGTACTGAGGCGGCCCTGGCACGTAGTTCTGTGGGTTGAGGTTGAGGCCGGGGTGCCGGACGGGGCTGGGATACATGTTGGTGTCCTTATCCAGAAGATAACCTACATACATCTTCCCTGGCCGGCTCCATGTACATGCTGCGCCGCCGTGCCGCCGACTGCGGCCGCCTTGGGCTCGGTTTGGTTGGGTTTGGTTTGGCGGGAGGTGGCTGCTCCTCCTTCTCCACCACTCACCTGGGCGCCTTGGGGAGCTGTGTCCTGGGGCCAGGCACCTCCCTGCCCACAGGCTTTTATTGGGCCCAACCTCTCGCAGCATTTGCATTGAAAGGCAGGTTTGCATTTCAAAGTGCAGGAACCCCAGCGGGTGAGGGGGCACAATTCAAACCTCCCACCCCAGCTGCAGCAGGGACCAGGCACTGGGTGACCCCTGGGAGCACTGGGGACCCCGTGTCCCCTCCGCTGTCACCACCCCACAGCTGTCCTCGTGCTACCAGATATGGTCCCTTTGTAGCAGCCGCTTTGGGGACACTAGGGCATCCCATGAGGATGCCCCAAGGGAGCACACCCCATCCCTGCAGTCATCTGAACCCCAGAAGGAAGGTGCCTTGGGATAAGCCCTTTTATTAAAGCCTGGTTATGGGCAGGGGACAAACTGGGCTGTGCCTGCCATCAGCACTGATGTTGCGGGGTATCAAACCCATGCTTCGCTGTGCTGCTTTCCCATGCCTGGCAGCACCATCCAACTGATATGGAAAAGGGGGTCTGGTGGGAAGGGAAGGTGCTGGGTGCCCCTGTGTTTACTGCATCCAGGGCAAATCCATCCCTCCAACCCCTATAGCAAAGCTCAGCCTCAGAGAGCAGGACAGACGGACAGAAAGAGCCAGCTGTGTGCGGAGGGTATGCACCACCATGGACCAAATGGGGAGCCCTTGAGCTCCTACATGGCTCCGAGGGGCTTGTGACCCCGTGGCAAGAGTTGTTCCTCACCTGTTTTCTCCCTTAAGAAGCAAAACCATCTCCGTGTTTTCTGATAGGGAAAACCAAGCAGAAACGAGGCCCTGAAGCTGTGTCACCCCCAGCTGTGCTGGCCACCACTGTGCAGTCACAGTCATCACTTACAGGCTGGCTTTTCCTCCTCAAACCCAAGTGCAGCCCCACAGAGGCTTCAGAAGGGTGTTCTGTCACCTCCTCCAAGGCCAGTTCTACCCTTTTCTCTGCACCATCCCACTCGCCTGCTGGAAACATGAGCAGGGAGAGGACTGGTCAGTCCTCACCCTTCTGGGACATGAACAGCCTGGAATGTGACAACAAGGAATGGAAAAAAGAGAGAAAAAAAGGCAGGAAAATAAAGGGATTTAGGGTGAAATTGAGAGGAGGGGATAAAATAAGAGACTTTCAGAGCTTTTTCTGATTGCAGGTATGAACTTGGGAAGTGTTTCCAGCCTGGGATTGCCTCAGATCTGTGGGGTTTAACAGGAAAATGGTAAGAACCCCAGCACAGCCTCTCTGACTTGAGCAGCTCAGTACATTCGATGCACAGCCGTTTCTTGCCCCATTGCTGCTGGTGGCCGATGTCCCCAGCATTAGCTGGTGAGTTGGGGACAGCATGAGTGCTCCATGGGTCCCCTCTCACCCGCACACCAGCCCTTCCTCCCCACAGCATCCTGAGCTCTCCTGTGCTCATGGAGGGATCGGCATGTCCCGAGCCCCTGCAGCACTGCTGTCATCTGTTTGCTCAAGGTGGACTTTGTGAGAGCTTGTTGTACCCACCTCGCAGCCCTCCGAGACACAGCCAGGCCGGGCTGCTGCTGTTCCCAACCTGCAATCAACCAGGAGCCCCCTCCAGCCCTGGAGCTGTGGACCTGCAGCAGCTCTGCATCAATCCTGGGCATCTCATCCCATTGCAGGCCTGATTCTGGCTGAATCTGGTTGAAAATATTACATGGATGCCTCTGTGGCACATCCACTCTCTGCAAGAAGTGGGAGGCAGGATGAGATCAAAGGGAGATGGGGAAAGAGGTAAGGGACCTGGTTTGTAAGAAAGGAGCAAAGTCCCAGCAATGGGAAAACACACCCCAGAGCTGGCATCTGCCTCCAAAGACTGAGCAAGGCCATAGGTAACGCGAGAGATGAGTTATTTGCAGCATCCTCCATGTGCTCCCAGTGTCCCCAGACCCTTGCCCAGCCTTGTCCTAGCTAGTGACAAAGGTGACCATCATGGATATCCTGCTCAGTGAGCATCTCTGCTCAGACCACAGCACAGACTGATTGATGTGTTCTATAACCCCATCTATCCTGGATTTTTCCCAAAGAGTCAGCACAGCCATGGCTTTCTTTAAACAAGAGAGCCAAGGACTTCCTCTTCCTGCCAGCAGAGCCGCTGGCTCAGGAAATGGGAAAAAAAAGGAAGAAAAGAAGAAAATTCCCCCCTGAGCAGATAGTGGAAGGCAAGTGCCTGCTGGGTCCCACCCCAGGGGTGGCTGCATTTCGGGGATGGGGATGCTGGGGTTATTCCTGCCACTGGCTGTATCCCGCAGGCAGCGATGGGCAGCCAGGATCCCCTTTCTCTTTTCCTAGCCCCTGGAGCCAAGGCCAAGGGCTCAGGTAGCTGTGGAGACCGGGCAGTTTGGGTGCAGCACCACACATGCTGCATCCTATGGTAGGTGAAGGGTTTATTGGGGCACAGCATCGCCAGGTGCCTGCTCACAGCCCTGCCACCAGCTCCCTGGTGTGGGGCAAGCAGACAGGGGAGGACAATTGGGCCATAAAGATCCATCAACAGTAACTTCCCTCTTTTCCTTTTCTTTGTCCTGTTTATTGCTGGTGGGGATTATGGTTGGTGAAGTTTATGCTGGGGAAGAGCCAGGTGAGGCTCCCTTCCATGGGCACCCCGAAGCTGCTAGAATGGGCCTGAAGGGTGATGCTGGTGACCCTCGGTGCCTCAGGATGCCACCCACTGCAGGGTCCCATGCATGAGAAGGTCAGAGGCTGCCACAACCTTTAGGGGCCCCCAGCTGGGTGATAGGAGACGACAGTACCCTCCCCATCCACCCCTGAGACCCCCAGCACCAAACCCAGCCTGTGGAGCTCCTGCTACTCCTCCAGCCCTGAGATTCCTGCTGGAAACCAGGCGGATGCAGCGGAAAGGGAGAGCAGCCAGGGCTCCTCAGGCACTCCCTGGGGCTCGGTGGTGCTATCCGTGATCGAGTGATGCCATCTCCTGGAAGCTGGAGGGGTGGGGAAGGGAGCGCGGGGAGGTCCCCGGGGCCAGGCTGCAGGCAGCTACCACAGATGGAGCAGGTCTGCAGGAGGAAGCCCCCCATCACCTCCTCCTCCTCCCGTGCAGGAGGCTCTCACCCTAGGAACCAAGCCCTGCCTTGTCCCCCGGCTTGTGCTGAACCCCACCATGGATTCAGCAGGACAGGGAGATGCCTGCAGAGGGTCAAGCAGATGCCTCCCCTCACTCCCTTTTCCTTCCAGAGCCTCCTGCCCCACCAACTCCCTGGCAGTCCCATGGGTCCTTGTGCTCCCTGCTCCCCCAGCCCCTGTTGCTCTCAAAAGTAAACCTGTGGCCTCTGACCAGCACATCCCAGAGCTGTGAGGCCCTCCCCCCACACCTCAGCCCAGCCTTTCCTCTGCTGCAGGGGGAAAGGAAGAGCAGAACACGTCTCTTGTGCATCATTCCTGCCATACACCTTTGGAGCAACATCCCAGAGGGCAATGGAAGGATGGGGCAAGCACAGCCACTCCGCTGAACACCCCAAGAGCATCCCTTCCTCTGTGGCAACAGACATCAGTGCAACCCTCTTGCAGAGGACAGCCCCTGCCCCACCTCCATCGGCCCCACTGCAGATTCCCACATGCTCTTTGGCTTTTCCCAAATGCCTGAACCTCATCTCTGCTGACACTTGTGTCCCCATGCTGAGGATGGCTCTACAGAGCTGGTCCCCAGGGATCTGGATCAGCTTTCCAGGTAAAATGGAAATGGCACAAACCCTGGGACTATCCTCGAGAGGACACAGGGTACAGGGACACATCTGGCATCTCCCATTGCTTTCCACCATGTGCAGGGCCCCTTCTCTCACATGCTGGTGATGTAATTCCCCCTGCACCAATACAGAGCTGGGTGCTCTCTGCAGCTGATGGGAGCTGAGGATGCATCACCCTGCAGCCTGTGACAGGGACACAGGGTCCTGAAGGTGGCTGGGGCTTGGCAGGGAGCATCCTGACAGTGCTTCGCTCCGCGTTTCAGGCGCTGCGTAAGCAGAGGGTTAACGACTCCCACATTAAGTGACTGCAGATGTGTGGGAAACGCTGGGGCGACCGGACGGCATGGCTATTAGTATTCACCCAGGAGCCTGCCGCTGCCTCCCGGCGCTCCGCAGAGCACATTTAATACCAAGGCTGGTCGTGGGGGTCAGGAAGAATGCGTGGGATGGGGGTGGAAAGGCCCCATGGTGAGGAAAGGCAGCAGAGTAACAACCTCTGCTGCTGGTTAGAGCCTCCTCCAAGTGCCTGAACCCAGCAGATGCAGCGGATGGGTCAGCATCTGTAGGGACACAGCACTGCACGCTGTATGGCTCAGTGCTACCTCCTGACACAGTCACCTTGTAGCATCCATGGCTGGTGTTCATGGTGCTGAAGGATGCTCTCCAGCATTGGGTGCTCCCCAGCACATTGTGCTTGGCCATACAGTCACTGTGGAAGGACCACAGCACTTTCTGCCTCCCCTTCCTTCCTGGCCACTGTTGTCACCCACTGCCACCCTAGCAAAGCAGGACCATGCCCATGGTAGTGGCTCCTTCAGAGACCAGAGCAGAGATCTGCAAAGGGCTGGATGAAGCCTCCGAACAGCCTTCCCTAGGTCTCAAGAGCTGTATCCAGCCAGGAGCAATTGCTGGCAGCTGCCATGGTGTATGGCTTTCCCCGATGTGGTGCTGTGCTCCCTGGCACCACTGCTCCTTTCTTGTGGTCTGTGGCTCGACACCACATCAGAGCGAAGCTGAAATTCCTGGGCTGGCTTGGAGTTGATAGAAGTTTGGAGGAATCGAAGTTAGGGCAAATCTGGCCCTTGTTAAACCTGCAGAGAAGTGGGAAAGGCCAACATCTGCTTCTTCTTCCCCACCTGCCTCTCGCCTCTTGGTACATGGGGCCTGTTGCTGACTCCAGCACAGCCATTCCCATCTTTGCGTGTGTCACCTGGTGTCTCTTCTCCACATCAGGCATGGGATATGAGCTTTTTCCCATGGTCTCAGCTGTGCCTGGAGAGCTGCTTTGACCCAGGTGATGCCAGAGCAGACCATGCCCTTGAGTGTCCCTATCTCATTGCATGACCCCAAGCCCCGCTAGCACTTAACGATGTTTATTGAGGCTTGAAATCTCCATCCGGAGCCACTCTGAGCCCACACTGCAGCTGTCCCAGCCCCGAGGGAATCACGAAATCCATGAACAGGGGGTGCAGGCACCAAAAATAGAGGTGAGCAATGAAGGGGGATGAGGCAGACGTAGCTGCGCTGCTCCCCTCCACCCACTCGCTTGCACCACGAGTCCCTCCGGCTTCAGTGCTTCCTCCGGGCTGGCCTTTCCCAGGAGCTGCTGTAACCCCGATGTGCTGTTCCTAAACAAAGCACGCAGCCCTGGATGCTCCCTGGGGATGCACAGCACGGGCCGCTGTGTGCTTGCTGGGATGCTGAGAGCTCTCCAGGGCTCTCCCAGCATCCCAAAACAATGAACCCTGCCCTTTGCAGGCTTATGCTGCAGGAGGGTTTTGTTTGTCCGAGTTGTCCCTGCTCCCAGCCCATGAGTGGGCATTTGGGTCATCTGTTTGCAGAGGGTCATCTGTTTGCAGAGCAGAGAGGCAGGAATTATGTCTGACCTCGGGACAAGGATGCTCTGCCCTCAAGCATGGTCTGTGACAGCTTTTCCACCCCATGCTCACCCCAGGTAGCCCGTCCCTGGTGCGAGTGATCCAGCAGGATTGTACCAGCGAATTTCTCCCTCTCTCACTGCGTTAAGAGCAGCGATGTTGTCTTTGGAGGGGGAATGCTGCCTGGAAATAGCTCGGCTGAGCTATTCCCAGCAGCCCCCCCGCGCAATGACCCGTCAGACACGTCTTTATCCCTCGAGAATAGTGTCGGGAAGAGCCATGTGCGCAGCACGTCCCCTCTCAGCCTGTCCCCGATATGAGCCGCTCTCACACTCGATAACTCTTCTTCTGCATGACAGATTATCCTGGATCATTGGGGGTGCTGCCAGGGCCCCCTCACATGTGCCTGTCACCACGTCTGGAGTCAGGGAATCAGACAGCCTGGTGCAGAGAAGAAGCCGGATTTCATCCAGCCATCACCCTTCATTCCACTACACAGCCTGCTGAAGAGCCCTCCAGCTCCCGGTGGCTGCTCCTGCAGCATCCTTCCTTTTCCAGCCTCCATCTCCTGCCCGGGCTTAACCAGACCAGCATCTCCTGTGCCCTGTGCGCGCTGGCACGGAGCCGGTGTGTGAGCCCTGTGCAAAGTGCTGCTTATTTCGTGTGAATAACTGAGGATGCCACAGCCCAACTCTCCTCACCCTCTGTGGCTACTCGGAATAAAGACCTTTCCCTTTTGTTTTCCATAGGTGCAAAGAAAACACTGATAATGAGCGATAAGAGGCAATCTCTTAGGCTCATCCAGCCCGGGAATCATTAGCTGTGCCCATTGTGCAGGCGTTTATAGTGAGGTAGAAGGGAATAAATCTGCCTTGCAAATAAGTCAGGAACGCAGATTTCAGTGGTGGTGTCTTTATGGGAAGGGCTTTTCAATTCTTGGAAAGGGAAAAAGAATGATAGAAAGGTATCTTTTCAGGGAGTCTCCTTTTTCAGGATGCATTTTTGCAGTTTTTCGTGTTTGGATCCCACAGAAGCACATCCCCAAATGGAAATGGTGGTAAGAACTGATGGGTCGTAAGATAGTTTTGATCCAAAGAGCTTGTGCACCTTGTTACAGCGCTGAAATGAATAATAATAATAATAATACAAATCCTATTTTGGACAAATGATAAAGTTTTGCCTATTGAGAGATTCTCAGAAACTTTGTTTGAACTCATCAAAGTGTGGGGAGGATTTAAAGCAGGTTCATGAGCTGGTTTCCACCTCCACAGCACAGGACGGGTGCAGTACATCGGAGCTGATGGCATGGCAAGGTCTAAACTCCTGCCACCTCTCACAGCTCCGTACCCTTTAGTAGCTCAACCAGCTCCATGTCCCCAGCCAAACCCATCCTGTGCCGCAGCATCCCAGCGCCACAGAGCTTTTATCCCCGTTTCCATAAAGCAGGTCTGGGAGGGAGCGTTGGCGGCCGGGGGTCAGCGGAGCTTGAGGCGCAGCGCAGGCACGGGGAGGCGTCCGGGGGGAATATTGGGAGCCGGTTCAGTACAGGCCTTCTTTAATAAAAACATGAGTCAGCTGCTGGCGTGGGCAGCGGATTTTCTAAACATCCCCTCATATCCTGAGAAAGGGAAAAAAACGAGAAAGAAAAAGAAAACGGCGGGGGGGGGGGGGGCCTGCTTTAAAGACGGATTTAGGGAGTTGGAGGGAGGGAAAACGAAATGGAAAGGTGGGAATGGGCTCACCTTGATCCAGAATTCCTCGTAGAGGGCGCAGGCGATGACGCAGCGCTCGAAGAGGACGATGGTGCGCTCGTGGGAGCCCGCTGCCATCTCGTAATCCAGGTAATCCCGCCAGTTCCGCAGCTGTGCCCTTTCCAAGGGCTTCACGTGGAAATAGGGACGCTTGATCTGGGAAGAAAGGGTGAGGATTGGGATGAAGATGGGATTTGAAAGGGGTTTTGGGGGGAGAATGGGGTGAATGCACCTACCCCGTCCTCGAAATTCCAGCGTTTGCTGACTTCCGCCTCGTTCTGAGCGTAGATCTGCTGCCGCATGGAAATCACCAGCTCCCGGATCTTTTCCTGGTCTAGATCCTCCTGGGAATGATGCGGGATGTGGGTGGGATCCCCCAAACACCCTCCCCCCACCCCTTCCCTCCTGGACCCTATTGGGATTCCTGGGTTGGTGCCTACCTGAGCATTCGCTGCCGCTGCCCCTTTCCCCTCCACACCGGGTGGCAAATCCTCTCCCGGCGGCGCTTCCGTCCCTTCCGGCTCCGGAGGCTTCGGCACGGGATCGGTGGCCCGCGTGGATTGGACCCAGAGGAGCTCCTCTGGGGATAGGATGTCCTTGGGGGGGTTGTGGAGAACGTGTTCCTTGAATCTATAAGGAGACAGGGGGAATAATGAGGGGGGGCACCCCAAAACAAGCAAGGATTTGGTGGTGGGAGTGAGGGAATTCCCAGCATGAAGCCATGGGATATTCCATAGGGATGTTTTAGTGCTGGAGTTGGGGCTCATGTACTTCTCCCAATGATGGTTGTAGAGCTGGGTTGGCATGGAGAGGACACGGTCGTAGATCCCAGTGACGGCACGAAGGTCTCCTTGTTCCCGTTCCCATTCCACATAGAGTTCCCAGAGTTTATCCGAGCGGAAATCCATCCCGGCTGCTGCCACCGCCGCCTCGAAGACACTGATGGGGAAGAGATGAGGATAAGGATGGAGATGAGGATGAGGAGGACCAAACACTGCTGGAGCCACCATCGGCTTCTCCTGATGCTCACCCACGGATCTTCTGGATGGATTCGGGAAGGTTCATATCCAGGGTGGATTGGAGATAGGAGATGTAGTGGATCCATAGGTCCATGCTGAGAGGGATGGACTGAAGGCCCCTTTCAAACACCTGATGGAAGTGGGAGAAGGGGGGGACACCCAACGTCACCCCCATGGGTTGGGGGACCCGACCCCGTGGCCCAAATTGGGGGGAAACACCCCAAAAATCCACCAGTGGGGCTGGAACTGGGGAGTTTCCAATTCCAATTGGAATTGGAAATGGGGCTGGAATTTCCAACCCCAAAAGGGACTGGAAATGCTGGTTTGGTGGGAAAAGTGTGGAGAAGACCCAAAACACCCCAGGGACCCCCGAGGAACCCAAAGGACACCCCAAAACACCCAATGGCCCCTCCCCAAATCCCATGGGACACCATAAGGACCCCTGAAACACCCATGGGACCTCTAGGGACACCCCAAGCCATGCATGGGCCCCCCCAAATTGCCACTGGGACCCCTTGAACACCCCAGGGATCCCCTGGAGCCCACCCCAATACACCCCAAGGACCCCTCCAAACCCTGGTGACCCCCGAAAACACCCCAGGGACACCTTGAATCCCATGGGGACCCCCAAACCCCCCCTTTTACACCCCACAACAAGGGGACAATGGGGTTTGACCCCCCCCCAGCACCTCCTCGGTCTCGCGGGCGCACTCGAAGCGCCGCTCCATGTCCGCATACTTCTTCCAGTATCCATAGCAATAGGGATAGTGGGAAAAGAAGGCATCGAAGGCTTTGCGGGCAGCCAGGAGGTGGTTCTGGGGGTGAAAAACAGGGATTTGGGACAATCCAACCCAGGGTGAGCAGCTGGAGCTGTTCGGGAGCTGCTTTGAGTTTGGGATTAGGAATGGCACCGCAGGAATCGCCTCCGGAATCAAGGATGCGGGGGGTTTGGGATGGGATTTAATAGGGGTTTGGTTGAAGCTGATGGTTTGAGATGGGTTTAAGTGAAGGATTTAATGATGCTGGGGCTTAAAGTGAGGTTTAAGGAAGGTTGGAACAAGGGTGGTGGCTTAAGTTGGGATTTAAGGAAGGTTTTAATGGGGTTGTAGACTCAGGGTGAGGCTTAAGGAAGGTTGTAACAGGGCCATGGGTTCAGGAGTGGTTTTAATGGGGGTGGTGGCTTAAAAGGGGTTTTAATGAGGCTTTTAACAAAGTTGTAGGCTCAGGGTGAGGCTTAAGGAAGGTTTAACAGGCACCAAAACACGGGGCAAGCTCTAATGAAGGTTTTAATGGAGATGGGGGATTCAAGGTGAGCTTTAACAAAGGTTTTAACTCAATTGTGGGTTCAGGATGAGCTTTAATGAACGTTTTAATGGGGTTATAGGCTCAGGCCCAGTTTTAGGCCAGGTTTAATGGGGCTGGAAACCTGGGGCAAGCTGCAGCCTAGGTTTGAATGGGGTGGGGGAATTTAAGGCGGGTTTTAATGGGGAGAGAGAAATTTAAAGTGGGTTTTAATGGGGAGGGGACGTTTAAGGTGGGTTTTAATGGGGAGAAGGGAATTTAAAGTGGGTTTTAATGGGGTGGGGGAATTTAAGGCGGGTTTTAATGGGGAGGGAGAAATTTAAAGTGGGTTTTAATGGGGAGGGGACGTTTAAGGTGGGTTTTAATGGGGAGAAGGGAA